>PUQB01000331.1:250000-280181 GCA_003024785.1 Selaginella tamariscina | reverse complement strand
ATTTATTTGATTTGTTAAGACATTTGAGATAATATAAGGAATACTAGCCCTAGCATATGTTAAGTATATGTAGCAACCATGCATTTTAGTGCTGACATGTGTAACTCTTAATTTGACACGAATATTTCTTAATTCGAATAAAATTTTTTACATCACACATCAAATAGTTCTATGATAACAAGATTTCATACATGTGGTATTAAATATTTATATAAATATTGATATATTTGACACTATATTTAATGTTACTTTAGCATATTTATGTTTTCTATATAAAATATAATGACATGCTATACAATTTTCAGTAGATGCATGTGGTGTATATAATCCTACACTCTCTAGATCACACTAGAATTGATCTTGATTAATAAAAAACATTGTATTCAAAGTAATGATTTGAAATCCCTAAATAAGCTCCTCCATTCAATTTCCCTTTTCTTTTTTTTATAATTATTTTAATTTCTCTTATAAAGATATTCCCTTTTTCTTATCAATCAAGATTGATATAAAAACTATTATAAGATAGCCTAGGGTATAAACTGAGATTGCTTTGTGATAGTTTGTGCAAGACTAATTCCACACGTTAAGTACATGTGTGTTGATGCACAAGTTAAGTATATATGTTGTTACACACATTGAGTATGTGTGTGATGATGTAGATAGTCACAGATTGTGTGTTCCATCAGGCTACATATAGGAATTAAGATTAAACACTTTGAATGTGTAATGAGGGAAGAAAAAACATATATTTAAGCCATATTAAAAGTAGAAATGTGAGTTGAGTATATAAATAGATAAATAAGTAGAGAGAGAAACTTATGGGCACCATATAATCTTAATAGACATTTATCTAAAAATTACATAAGAGAAGTACATATATATGTTTTTTTAGTGCATTTAAGTGTACTGTTTTATTTGTCCATCTTTGCATGCAATTTTAGATTGTAGCAAACTTTTCAACTATTTACACAACAAATACAATGGTATAGTTCTAACTAGAGCAAACACAAAGGTGAAGTTTGTGTTGTGTTTACATAGTGAAAAGAAAAAAATAATAATAACCTAATTTTGGATGCATAATTTCAGAATACTTATCACATTTAAATTTAAAAAACAAATGAGGTAGATTTTATTTCTCTAATCAACATTTAGCTTGTAAAATAAGCCTAATGAATCCTGATTATAATAACCATTTGCATCATCCTGGTTGCCTTCATCATGCACCTCCTCAACACTGACATCAGGCATATTCTCAACACTAATGCATGTAAACGGCTCAGAGTTAACCCACTCCATAAATTCTTCATGCATTATACCTTGATAACTCTCCTCAAGGCCATCAAGATCAAAATTATTAAGATGAACAAGACCATTATAGCCAAGGTCCACACTGTATGCATGACTATCATATACACTATATTCAATATTCATATCTTCTTGAGCATCAACAAAATTTGATGTCCAACTACCATGAACATCCTGCACAAGCTCTTGATCTCCTTGAATATCATTGAAGTTATCATCACCACCTTCTATATTATTTAAGTCCATGCCCAAACCTAGTTATAAAAATCCTATATATACGAAGAGATTTATATGCGATGGGTGGGTGTTCCGATGGTTGAGCCGCTCACGTGAATAGAATATATCCAAAGTATGTGGTACTACGGAATTTCTAACACTATGCACTAAGCATATCACTAAAGCATGTTGGAGCTTACCTAGCTGCAATACTAAAGTACCTAGAATGATTCTTGAGCATTAAATTCATGACTTTGTACATTCTTTACACTATGGAAACTTTAAACCAATAGTTGAATATAAAGAAATTAAGGTTAATTGATCATATTCTAATAGTCTAAGTACATGATGTTATCAAGAAGTTCCTCCAGTGATTTAACATTTTTCTGCTTCTTTTTTTTGTAATAAAATCATTTTGCCGCTTCTATTTCCCCTTTTAATCTCAATTATGTATAAATTATTAAATTAGGGTTTAGAATCAGAATCTATTTTTATAACAATAATTGAGATTAATTAATTTGTTCTCTTTTCTTTTTTTTGTTTGTTTGTGTTTCTTTTTGTTAAGAAATTTTAGATAATTTAAGGATAGAGCTATTCATACACTAGTGGCCATAATGCTAACAATAATAAACGGCTTAAGGTACTTCAGTAATATTTTTCTATATCAAATATATAGAATAAAGCCACTCTTTTATTTTTACTAGAATGCCTTATATTTTATAATGCTTAATAAATATTAATAATGATTTAAAAATAAATTAAAATACATATTATTTTTATAATACGAAAATAATTATTAAAATATTAGATTTATATAAAGTCTTAAATGAAAATGTGGTAATTGGGTTTAATATTATAATAAGATTTAAAGGGAAAAAAAAGAATTTGTATATTTGTGATTTTTGTAAGATATTAATAATAAAACTTATTGTGATAGAAGGGACTATTTAGCATAGATTAAGAATTAGTAATATATTGAATATATTACATATTTATATGATAGCTATATCAAAATATCTATAGCAACAAATTTATATTTTCATAATAATTTCAAGTTTAAATTATAATTTTTATATGAAATGAAAACCCCACAAAACTATATATAAATTTTAAAACATTAAAATGAGTATATAATAAAAATGTAATCTCTTTTTAAATTTGACATTGCAAATAAAATATGATTGGAATATAATATAAATTTATTAATTTTGTAAAATATGAAGTATTAAAAAAACTTTTCAACTCAAAATAAATCCATAAAAAAAAAGATATTATAGAAGCTTTTCATGAGCAAATTTCACATCTTTATTTAATGTGACTTATACAATATAAATTAACAAGTACATGAGTTTTAAAAGATGTATAGGATGACTTGTTTTATGTCTGTATCAAACCTTAAAAATATTGTGTTCACATGCATGGAACATCCATTAGAGCATAAAATAATTTATTTTTATTGAACCTGTTCTACACAATATTCATATTGACAATGTGATAATGAGAATGTGATTCACCCTTCTTAAAATGTGAAATGTACTTTTATTTGCTTTTCTTTTTTTTAAAACTTTGTTCACTTTGCAACACACCACAAAAGTAATTGTAAATAGTAAACTAATTTACAAATGTTTAATATCAAATTAGTTTTTTAAAACGTTTTGGTAATCCCAAAAGCATTTGCATGCTTTTATAATTTAATTTTTTATTAAATCATAAAAGAAAACTAAAAACTCTAAATTTTTTACTAAACTTAAAAACTCTACAAATTTTATTAAATGCATTTATAAACATATTTATCCAAACATTTTAGAAAATGTTTGGGCAACCCCAAACTCATTTTGTAGCTATACAAATTTTACTTTTATGTTTGCTTTAATATAAATACATATATGTTTATTGGTTGATAAATTTGTTGCAATTCAAAATTGCATACAAAGATGGTCAAGTAAAACAAATGTGTAAATTTAAAAACATATATATACTTTATCTTATTCAATTTTAACGATAAGATTGTATGTCTCTTTCTCTTTATATATATATATTAACCTAAAATATTTTCATGTCTACCATTTAATATGGCTTAAAAATAAATTTTTTTTACTTATTCAGTTTATTTTTACTTTTTATCATAATAATCTCAATTCTATATGCTCATCAATATACTTAATATATAATGTGGAGTAATAACCAACCATAGGTTCTTACATAGTGATACATGGTGAACATAAGATAATGTGCATAAATAGTACAATAATGTACAATTGCTTGCTAAAGACATATAAAGTTAAAAACAAATAAATGTTTAGAAGTTGCAACCATAATTATTAACTATATAAAATAAAAATCGTATGTAACACGATATTGTCATAACATGTGATCTTTTATGTCTCTCGCACAGACACACACACACACACATGTATATACATATATATATGTGTGTGTGTATGCAATGCATTGTTAATAAAATAGACATGGAAAAAAACCGACCAAACCAAATAGTCTTATATTATATTTTATTATATATATATGATTTATTTAAATCAAATTAAAAACCAAGTTAATTTTTGAACTGCTTTCATACTAATGTTTGTATAAGTTTTAGAACTATATTTTGTAACATATATTAATTGTGGTTATTTTAAGATATTAATAATCTAACCTATTACATATATTTTCTATATATTTTAGGATGGAATAAATAAATAAATAAAAGCAACATTAACAAACTACTGTATATATTTTATTATAGAATAAATAAATAAATAAAAGCAAGATTAATAAACGAATATAAATAAAGAAAAACAAAAATAATAAATTGAACACCAATAACAAATTCATTACGGCATTAATAGTAATTTCAATATAAATTTATAAATATTAATAATTTATAATTTAAATTTTATATTTAAAGATGAAAATTTAATTTTATAAGTCAATAGTTGGTTTATAATATACTGATACAATAATATAATATTTAAATTAAGATATATTTTAAAATGTATATTTAATATAATATGAATATAATATAAAATTTAAGAATAAAAATAAAATCCATATAAGATATATTTTATAAATAGAAAGATACAATATCTTGAGATTTTGTATAAAATATAATTCACATAATTAATGTTCTAATCTTCTTAAGTATCAACAAAATTTGATGTCCAATTACCATGAACATCTTCCCACATGCTCCTGATCTCCTTGAATTTCATTGATCCTTAAGTACTATTGTAGTGACCGCCTTCCATATTATTTAAGTCCATGCCCAAACCTAGTTACAAAAACCCTTTATATACAAAGAAATTTCTATCCGATGCGTGGGTGTTCTGATGGTTGAGCCACTAGAATCTCTCATGTTCTTTTAGACCAATCATATTTACTTCTTAGGCATTGATTATCTCAATAAGATACTGGCCATATCCAAAATATGTGGTACTATGGATTTTTTAACACTATGCACTAAGCATATCACTAAAGCATGTTGGAGCCTACCTGACTACATGGAACATCCAATACCAAAGTACCTAGAATGATTCTTGGGCATTAAATTCATGATTTTGTATGTCCTTTACAGAAATGGTCACCCTATGAAAACTTTAAACCCATGCTTCTTGTCATAGTTGCATATGAACTATATTAGAGAAATTGAGTTCAATTAACAGAGGGACCATATTCTAATGGTTTTTATTTCTCCCTTTTACTAGGACCCTACATTATCTAAAGGTTAGTAGTATATATCTATATGGTTAAAATTCTTGAGTATAAATTACCAAATTAAAGTTTTAAATCAGGTGCATTAAAACTTGTAAAATGTTTAATGCATCTAATTACCTCCTTTTTACTAGGACTGTACATTATCTAAAATTCAATAGTATATACCTGTATGGTTTAAAATTATAAATTACTAAATTAGGGTTTAGAATCTTGTAATTTGTGTATCTTTTGATCTATGCTATTAGCCCTAGCATAGGGATTTAAACAACCACACATTTTACCGCTGGCATGTGTAACTCTTAATTTGACAGGAGTATTTCTTAATCCCAATAAAATTTCTATACGTCACACATTAAATAGTTCAAAAGAATTTAAATATGATAACAAGATTTCATACATATGATATTAAATATTTATATAAATATTTGATATATTTGGCATTATATATTTAATGCTACTTTAGCATACTTATGTTTTTTAATAAAATATAATGACATGTTATACAATTTTCAGTAGATGCATGTGGTGTATATAATCCTACACTCTCTAGATCACACTAGAATTGATCTTGATTAACAAAAAAACATTGTATTTAAAGCAATAATTAAATTTGTAGTCAAAAAATGTTACGGAAATGTTTAATTACTAATTTAATTACTAATTTATTAATTACTAATCTAATTTAATTATTAATCCGTAGCATTTTCTTACTACGACATATATCATTGATTTAAAGTAATGATTTGAAATCCCTAAATAAGCTCCTCCATTTAATTTCCCTTTTCTTCTTTTTTATAATTATTCCAATTTCTCTTATAAAGATATTCCCTTTTTCTTATCAATCAAGATTGATATAAAAACTGTTATAAGATAGCCTAGAGTATAAACTGAGATTGCTTTGTGATAGTTTGTGCAAGACTAATTCCACACGTTAAGTACATGTGTGTTGATGCACAAGTTAAGTATGTACGTGCTTGCACACATTGAGTATGTGTGTGATGATGCAGATAAGCCATGCGGTCACATATCGTGTGTTCCATCAGGCTACATATAGGAATTAAGATTAAACACTTTGAATGTGTAATGAGGAAGAAAAACATATATTTAAGCCATATTAAACAGTAGAAATGTGAGTTGAGTATATAAATAAATAAATAAATAGAGAGAGAAACTTATGGGCACCATATAATCTTAATAGACATTTATCTAAAGATTACATAAGAGAAGTACATATATATGTTTTTAGTGCATATATGTGTACTGTTTTATTTGTCCATCTTTGCATGCAAATTTGGAGTGCAACAAACTTGTCAACTATTTACACAACAAATACAATGGTATAGTTCTAACTAGAGCAAACACAAAGGTGAAGTTTGTGTTGTATTTACATAGTGAAAAGAAAAAAAAATAATATGGATTAATAATTTCAGAATAGTTGTATCTTATGTAAATTAGGAATACTTATTATAATTTAAATTTAAAAAACAAATGAGGTAGATTTTATTTCTCTAGTTAACATTTAGCTTGTAAAATAAGCCTAATGAATCCTGATTATAATAACCATTTGCATCATCATGGTTGCCTTCATCATGCACCTCCTCAACACTAACATCAGGCATATTCTCAACACTAGTGCATGTAAATGGCTCAGAGTTAACCCACTCCATAAATTCTTCATGCATTATACCTTGATAACTCTCCTCAAGGCCATCAAGATCAAAATTATTAAGACCATTATAGCCAAGGTCCACACTGTATGCATAATTATCATATACACTATATTCAACATTCATATCTTCTTGAGCATCAATAAAATTTGATGTCCAACTACCATGAACATCCTGCACAAGCTCTTGATCTCCTTGAATATCATTGAAGTTATCATCACCACCTTCTATATTATTTAAGTCCATGCCCAAACCTAGTTATAAAAATCCTATATATACGAAGAGATTTATATGTGATGGGTGGGTGTTCCGATGGTTGAGCCGCTCACGTGAATAGAATATATCCAAAGTATGTGGTACTACGGAATTTCTAACACTATGCACTAAGCATATCACTAAAGCATGTTGGAGCTTACCTTGTGTAATACTAGAGTACCTAGAATGATTCTTGAGCATTAAGTTCATGACTTTGTACATTCTTTACACTATGGAAACTTTAAACCAATAGTTGAATATAAACTCTGTTATAGAAATTGAGGTTAATTGATCATATTCTAATAGTCTAAGTACATGATGTTATCAAGAAGTTCCTCCAGTGATTTAACATTTTTCTGCTTCTTTTTTTTAATAAAATCATTTTGCCGCTTCTATTTCCCCTTTTAATCTCAATTATGTATAAATTACTAAATTAGGGTTCAAAATCAGTATAATTAATAATTAAGATTAATTAATTTGTTCTCTCTTTTTCTTCTTTTATTTGTTTGTTTCTTTTCGTTAAAAATTTTTAGATAATTTAAGGATAGAGCTATTCATACACTAGTGGCCATAAATGCTAACAATAATAAACGGATTAAGGTACTTTAGTAATATTTTTCTATATCAAATATATAAATAAAGCTACTATTTATTTTATTTTACTAGAATGCCTTATATTTTATAATGCTTAATAAATATTAATAATGATTTAAAAATAAATTAAAAATACATATTTTTATTTATATAATACGAAAATAATTATTAAAATATTAGAATTTATATAAAGTCTTAAATGAAAATGTGGTAATTGGGTTTAATATTATAATAAGATTTAAAGGGAAAAAAAAGAATTTATATATTTGTGATTTTTGTAAGATATTAATAATAAAACTTATTGTGATAGAAGGGACTATTTAGCATAGATTAAGATAATTAGTAATATATTGAATATATTACATATTTATATAATAGGCTATATCAAAATATTATAGCAACAAATTTATTATTTTCATAATAATTTCAAGTTTTAAATTATAATTTTTATATGAAATGAAAAACCCCACAAAACTATATATAAATTTTAAAACATTAAAATGAGTATATAAATAAAAATGTAATCTCTTTTTAAATTTGACATTGCAAATAAAATATGATTGGAATATAATAATAAATTTATTAATTTGTGAAAAATATGAAGTATTAAAAAAACTTTTCAACTCAAAATAAATCCATAAAATAAAATAAGATATTATAGAAGCTTTTCATGAGCAATTTCACATCTTTATTAATGTGACTTATACAATATAAATTAACAAGTACATGAGTTTTAAAAGATGTATAGGATGACTTGTTTTATGTTTGTATCAAACCTTAAAAATATTATATTCACATGCATAGAACATCCATTAGAGCATAAAATAATTTATTTTTATTGAACCTGTTTACATAAAGATTCATATTAACAATGTGATAATGAGGATGTGATTCACCCCTTCTTAGAATGTGAAATGAACTTTTATTTGCTTTTCTTTTTTTTTAAACTTTGTTCACTTTGCAACACACCACAAAAGTAATTGTAAATAGTAAACTAGTTTACAAATGTTTAATATCAAATTAGTTTTTAAAAAAGTTTTGGTAATCCCAAAAGCATTTGCATGCTTTTATAAATTTAATTTTATTAAATCATAAAAGAAAACTAAAAACTCTAAATTTTTTACTAAATTTAAAAACTCTACAAATTTTATTAAATGCATTTATAAACATATTTATCCAAACATTTTAGAAAATGTTTGGGTAACCCCAAACTCATTTTGTAGTTATACAAATTTTACTTTTATGTTTGTTTTAATATAAATACATTTATGTTTATTGTGTAAATGGTTGATAAATTTGTTGCAATTCAAAATTGCATACAAAGATAAGTAAAACAAATGTGTAAATTTAAAAACATATATATACTTTATCTTATTCAATTTTAACGATAAGATTGTATGTCTCTCTCTCTTTATATATATATATATTAACCTAAAATATTTTCATGTCCATCATTTAATATGGCTTAAAAATATTTTTTTTTTTACTTATTCAATTTGTTTTTATTTTTGTCATAATAACCTCAATTCTATATGCTCATCAATATACTTAATATATAATGTGGAATAATAACCAACCATAGGTTCTTACATAATGATACATGGTGAACATAAGATAAAGTGTATAATTAGTACAATAATGTACAACGGCTTGCTAAAGACATATAAAGTTAAAAACAAATAAATGTTTAAAGATTGCAACCATAATTATTAACCGTATCAAAATAAAAATCATATGTAACATGATATTGTCATAACTTATGATCTTTTATGTATGTAATGCATTGCTAATAAAATAGACATGGAAAAAAATTGGCTAATAGTTTTATATTATTCTATTATATATATATGATTTATTTAAATCAAATTAAAAACCAAATTCAGTTTTGAACTACTTTCATACTAATGTTTTCATAAGTTTTAGAACTATATTTTGTAACATATATTAATTGTGGTTATTTTAAGATATTAATAATCTAACTTATTATATATATTTTCTATATATTTTAGGATGGAATAAATAAATAAATAAAAAAGAACATTAACAAACTACTGCATATATTTTATTATAGAATAAATAAATAAATAAAAGCAAGATTAATAAACAAATATAAATAAAAGGAAAACAAAAACAATAAATTGAACACCAATAATTAATATAATTAATTTCAATATAAATTTATAAGTATTAATAATTTATAATTTAAATTTTATATTTAAAGATGAAAATTTAATTTTATAAGTCAATAGTGTGTTTTAATATATAGTTTATAATATACTGATACAATAATATAATATTTAAATTAAAATATATTTTAAAATGTATACAATGTGTAATGTGTGTTTATGCATGTATATAAAATTTAATATAATATGAATATAATATAAAATTTAAGAATAGAAGTAAAATCCATATAAATATATATTTATTCATGTGTACTAAATATGAAGTATTAAAAGAACATACGTATTAACTCAAATTAAACACGACCCATAATAGATTAGTCTATTATGAGAAAATATATAAAGCAAACTTATATTATATGTGTGTATGTATGTATGTATGTATTTTTAAATAATAAATATTTAAGTATTTAAATATAGTACTTGTTGAAGATATGTACATTCATATTTTAAATCTATATACATAGATATAAACAAATTTGAAGTATATGTATGTATGTATTTAATATCTTCAATACAATCGTATAGAGAAGATGTAATACAAATATTACAATTCTATACATTTTAATTGATTGCATATATATATACATAAATTTATATAGATTTATAGTTTCTAAAACCTTTAGAATTTACAAGTATATAATTCTCCACACACACACACACACATAGTTTTAGCAATTTAAAATTATATTATTTATAAGTAGAATAATAAATATTCAAACTATCTTCACATTGCAATTAAATTTAGCTTACATTTCGTGTTTATGATTTTTAGTTTATTATGATCAATTAAATGAGTAAATTTTAACTTTCTATATATATTTAACTCATTTTATATATATATATATATATATATATATTTATAATTTTAGTTTAGAGAATAAAAAGTAATGTAAATCATTTATAAGTTCATTTTACTTTTTATTTTATTATTCATGTTTTAAAGAAAATAATTATATGCAATTAAATTTTACAGAGGTTTATTTAATTCAACATATAAATTTGTATGAATATTCATTCACAAGTTCTATTAAAAGGCATTTGCTACTTGTACTTAACTTGCATATAGAAATAATAAAAATGAATAATTAAATATACCAAATAATAATAAAGTATAATAAAATATTAAACTGAATAATATATATAAGTACATTGCAAACAATTTCTCATTGAAAATTTATATTTAAATTATTAAAGATATGTAAGCTATATATCATTCAATTCTTATTTATGAAGTTTAAATTACACAAATAATAAATATACATACAATTGGTTGTTCTGTTTTAGGGTTAGGGCTTCAATGGAAAAGCCCGCAATGCGGGACCAATCGAGTTCAGATCCAGGTACATGCGTGTGTACATGGGACTCTCTCTCTCTCTCTCTCTCTATATATATATATATATATATATGTGTGTGTGTGTGTGTGTGTGTGTAAGCTTACAGAATGACGTAGGTTGCAAGTTGCTCATCTTGGACATGAACGGGCTCTTATTACACAGAAGGAAACGTAAAGGTGTACAAAAGCGTCCCTATTGCGATGAATTCATCGCTTTCTGTCTCAGAAACTTTGTAGTTGCTGTGTGGTCCTCGGCCAAAATGTAAGTATCTTATTTGGCATATATATTTATGTATAACTTCGAACATTTACTTATTTGTTTTTAGGCAGAATGTTATGAAGATGGTAAACCGTATTTTCGGGGATTCCAGGAAGAAACTCGCCTTTATATGGGTAAAAGCATCGTTCATTCACACACACACAAACACACAAGAGAGAGAGAGAGATGTGTGTGGCTCATACAGATGTCTATGCATACATATAGACATATTCATAAGCGTGTGTATGTTTGTATAAACATGTTTTCTACAGTCGGACACACAATGTACATACTCTGGATACGAGTGTTTAAACCAGAGAGGTAAACCTCTAGTGTTTAAGGAGCTTTGCAAGGTCTGGAGTTGTTCAAAGCCTGAAGTTCCATGGAAATTTGGTGATTATGGACCATGGAACACACTTCTTATTGATGACAGTCCCTATAAAGTCCTTCGAAATCCGGTAATTTTTGTTTTTATTTCTTATTATTGTTAGTGTGTGGGTGTAACAATGTGTGACATACAGCTATATGTAACATACGTATATATTTTGGCAGGAGCATACTGCTATTCTAGCAGAGACGTATGTTGGAACACTTTCAGGTGAAGATAGTTTTCTTATAACACTTAAAACGTATTTACGAAGACTACGTAAGTGTGAACACGTTCAAGAGTTTGTAAAGGTATGATAATTG
Source organism: Selaginella tamariscina (assembly GCA_003024785.1). Taxonomy (NCBI): domain Eukaryota; kingdom Viridiplantae; phylum Streptophyta; class Lycopodiopsida; order Selaginellales; family Selaginellaceae; genus Selaginella; species Selaginella tamariscina. Next base: position 267,962 of record PUQB01000331.1, on the reverse strand, counting down.
CATAGTTCTATACACGAATTTAATATATATTATGTGACTATGTATACATATATATATAGTTGTATAACATAGTAATCCATGAAGCTTAATCCCATTGGACAAGAGTACATTAAGGCTGGAGTGAACAGTGGGAGTTTTACTCACAGGCAGTAAAGGGTAAAATTAAGAATGAAAATGTTTACAAAGAAAATAAAATGAAAAACGAAAACCAGGTAGATGTGGCGAAGAAAACAAGCAGAAGAAGTTGCATAGAGAAGGTTCACAGGTGCGTGCGTGCGTGTGTGTGTATGTGTATATAGATACTGGTTATGCAAAATAAGATGGTATTATGATGTTTTGTAAAAGTTTAAAATATTAATTAGTGTTATTCCAACCAACACATGAAAAGAACATATATAATATGTGTGTGTTTATGAACTCAAGTTTTATCCTTTGCAGTTCGTTTTAGAGGAAGTCACAAAGGAAGACAGAGTTCTTAGAGTAATTATTTGAAGATGCTATCTTTCTAGTATATATAAATATATTTCCAATTCGCTATAAATTTATATATATTATATATATATATATAATATATATATATATATATAATATATATATATATATATATATATATATAATTAATCTTATTATTTCATTCTAGTTCATTTCATTTGAGATAAATAAATAAACACAATTATATGATAACTTAAAATTTACATTAAACATTGTTAGTTTTAATTATTTCTAAATTCTTATATTTATAATAGTTAAAGTTTTAAAGATTAATGCTAAAATTAAATATAATTTATAAGTTATTCTATTCTGAAGAAAAATCTTGAGGGTTAAACTGTAATCTGAAAGAGATTTCAGGGATATTCCCTTATTTAAATTATATTATTGCTAAGGTAAGTTCCAGGATGTATGTTCCGTCAAGTCTTTGTCCGTGTTTGCATATTCCACATTGACTATTTCTTTTTATCTTTGAAAACAATTCAGTTTTTTGAGGTTTTAATAACAAATTTATTCAATATCTCTTTACATAATTCATAATGTTTAAAAAATTTAGCTGCTTAACGATTTTTTGTTACGGCTGGATTTCCTTGAAACTTATTAGGAACAGGGATGGAGCAAGGCTCTCTATTGACCGTCTACAGACATCCGCTGCATACCGGTTCTGGGAGATCTTTGATGCAGCTGAGAGAGCTACATACTGTGTTGAAGAATGCGAGCTTCTCTGCCGTGCCTGTGGTGACCTTAATACTTGTGTACAATGGAACTCAATTTCCAGGATCCAGTTTTCTTTGAAGAGGCTGTTTCCATACTCACTAAGGTATGCACTGTGTATGTATGTATGGCATATGTATATGCGTGTATACTGTGTGTGTGTATTACTATAACTTTTTAATATGTTGTGTGTGTGTTTGTGTTTGTGTGTGTGTCCGAGAAGAGAAGAGAGAGAGAGAGAGATTGTATGTCTATCTTTTGTTGTTATGTATATGCCTGTATATTGTGTGTGTTACTACTATACACACGTGTGTATCAATATATGTATGTTGTGTTGTGTGTGTGAGAGAGAGAGAGAGAGAGAGTGAGAGTGAGAGTGAGAGAGTGAGTGGAAGAAATTGAGATTGGTAAGTGTATGTTTTGTTGTTTATGCGTGTATATTGTGTGTGTTACTACAATACATCAGTATAACTAAAGTTATCTATCTAAACACATATATATATGTTGTTCGTGTGTGTGTGTGTGTGTGAGAAAGAGATTGATTGTATGTATACTGTACACAAGTGTGTATCAGTGTAACTAAAGCTATCTTTCTATCTAAACAATATGTGGTTCGTGTGTTTGTGTATGTGTGTGTGAGAGAGAAAGAGAGAGAGATTGTATGTGTATCTTTTGTTTGTTCCTGTGTGGCATATGTATATACGCGTATATTGTGTGTGTTACTAATTATACACACGTCTTATCTTTCTATCTAGAGAGAGATTTTTTATTGGTTTTGTGTGACATAAGGTGTGTGTGTAATGAAGCTCTTTATATATGTAATTCTTCAGGCATTACTGTTAATAGAGGACTGTGATGCAATGAAGGAAAGCTGGATATCATGTATAGAGTTCAAGAAGGAAGAACTACAGACAACAGTATTGGACATATCCACCTTCCTGGAGAAGTACTACAGACACGACAGGAGCTGCATGATGAGAAAGGTGAAGATTAGATTGCAAGATCTGATCGACGAGGAAATAAATAGCCACGTTGTTTCCCTCTGGTATGACAAAATGTGGCCCCAGTTCGCTCACTGTTAATGCATATGTACATGTATGATAAACGCTCGAGTATGAACTTGCGTGCATGTGCGCGTGCGTGTGGAGAGAATTTCAGACTAAATGTAAATGTAAGAAAACAGCTTAATATAATGTAACTAATGTAAAAAATTAAATAAAGTAATTATATAAAACTTGAGTTTATGTATTTTTATTATATTAATAAGTTGCACATGAAAGAATAAAAAATAGAAATAAAACTAAAAAGACAACGGTGGCATATGGATAACCACCGGAAGCATACGTTATTGGGAGTTTAACCTCAGGATTTGGAACACAAGTTTGCAGCCTCATAATTTGTGAAGAAGACATACTGATATACGAGATGCGGTATACATGGAAGAAATACCTGAGGTTTCACATCTAGCATATTCTGCAGTATCTCCGAGTTCTCCATTATAGTACTTAGCAATATTTTCCCTGAACAACGTTTTCGTAAAAACATTAATAATTTCTATAGACATATATAAAAATTAATTAATTAAATACTCATATTTATTAATTATTAAATGAATAAGTTAATAAAAACTCACCATTATCTGCTAGAAGAAGACGAGCAGCCTCGGCGTATTTTGTCCACACTTCATGAGTGATAAATGGAGGATCGATAACCACAAAATCGAATGTATGGGCAGATATTCCGGTATCTCCCTTGGGTTTATTAAAATCCATTTAATATAATTAGGTGACCTTGCCCATTGCATATCCACCTGTAAACAAATTAAAATACATATAACATATACGCTAAACGAGTATGTATGTGTGTGTGTGTGTGTCTATATATATATATCTTACATCAAAACACAAAACTGCATTTCTTGAGTTGTTTATCATTCAGTGAGAAGTAGACACTGGTGTGGATAGAAATGCAGCCTTTGTTGCAGACTCTTCAACTTCCTACATACACATACACATATATATTAATCCTATGCATACATGTTGTGCGTTGTATACAGAAGTATACACATATAAAGCTTAATGCATACATATCAAGTTACACACCACACAACACACACATATATATATAAAGAGAGAGAGAGAGAGAGATGTATATATAACCATATATAGATGTATGTATGTGTAAGAGACAGTATACACAAGGTCCTCTGTACATACAGATATCATACATTCGTATACTTCGCATTAGAAAACACAAGAATCGAATGAGTGGAGGGAGTTTTAATGAGATTAGTTATACAAAGATTGTCCGTGCCCGTGAGAACTGTATAAATCTAAGAACCCTATTGAAGATGAACATATTCTAAGTGCATTCTGATACAAATTACACACTCACGCACACGCACACATACACATATGCACGCACCAAGTGTATTTCTGATGCGAGATACGTACCTTTACAATAGTGGCGATTGTCCGAGCAGAGTACCAGTACTGATTGAGTTCCCATTTCTCAGGATTCCTCTGTACAAATGCCTGCCCTAATGCTGCCCCCCGTCATTGGGGATCCGCCCTTCTTCTGCACATCCCCAATAATGCACATGCACAGTACCGTACGCTGTTGAACTCCCTCGTACGGACGCTGCAACTGTTTTCTGCCGTGCGCACATTCTCTATCGACAGAGATACGCTTTTATTCTTTCGGAATATTTAAATTACATTTTTTAATGCAATTTATGCACTTTAATAATATATATTTTGAAAAAACATGTATAATTTTAATATTAGTGTGTAACTCGAATATTTACTCTGAAACACAATCAATATATATATATATATATATATATATATATATATTATATATATATATATTATATATATATATATATATATATATATATAATATAAATAATGTACACATTGTGTTTCATTATAATTATTTCTTTTTAAATTCCAATTTAGATAAATAAAACAATGACAAGAATATTATGTTAATCTTAAATGAAATGATTACTATTTGGATTTAATTAAACAATAATTGATATTAAACATTATTATATATATGAAGTTTTTAAAATAGTTTTCTTACATTTGTAATTATTTCTAGAAATTTTATTTATTTTTTTTTCTTTTTTGTTTATAATAATTAACATTTTAAATGGTAATACTAAAGTTAAAATTATTTATGGTTTGACTTATGTAGTTTTAAAGTGTGGTGAATTTTAAAATTTCATTAAGGGTGAATGTTATTTAAAATTTTGAAAGATATATGACTTATTTTTTACCCAAAAGAAATTTACATTTAAATAAATAAACTTCATTAAATATAAAATTTTAAAATAATTAAAATTGAAAAAAAAACTTATTTAAAAAAAGCTCTAATATTTCCAACAAGTTTAATACAGATTTTGAGTTAAGTATATATTTAAACATTAGTAAAATATTCTTGGTATTATTTTTATATATTTGTGAGTTAAGTTTAATTATCTTAGACCTTAAACTCAATTTAAATTTGACGGTGGAGATTAAGTTCTTTTCAAATAATTCCGTACCCTGGTGAATATTAAATTATTTCTAACCATTGATATGCTTTATAACAATCCTATAATTGTTTTAAAATGAAATAATTAAAATTAATAAATTACATAAATTAATTTATAGTAAATTAGAATAAAATAAACAAAATAAGCAAATGTGAAGAAATGCCATAATGTTTTGTAACTTTATTATATTGTGATATATATATTTAATTAATTTTATTTTGGAGTTAAATAGCTTGGATTACAAATTAAATGTGAATTTTATAAATTTTACTGTAAATATATTTTGATTTTAATATTAAAATGCATAAAGTTTTTCAGAAGTAAAATAATGATTTTTAAAATCACAAATTTCAGAAGCTATATATATAAATTCCTATAAACATCCATATTAAATTTTATAAATTATAGATATGTACGTAATATTGATGCTAATGTTTTTTATGTAAATGATTTGCACATGTTATAGAAATTCCTTATTAATAAATCATGTTTGAAGATTGATTTACGCTATAATTATTATTGGTTAATGCTCCTTAATAATTTATTCATCTTTAAATATATTTTGAAATTGGTAGAAGTATTATGTAAAAATGTAAATAATACTTTCAATGAAAGAAAACTTATAAGTTTAATTAAAGAATTATTAGAAACTATAATACACTTACAAATAGAGAAAAGCATTTTGTTTGGCACAAGACTATGGATGTACATTGGAGAGACATTAAATAGAAATATTATTATTACTATTATTTTTATAGGTCAATAGTGATTATTAATTGAAATGTAATACCTCGTGGTGATGTAAACAAGCTGGGTTGGAACCAACCATTAAACCCGTACTCTAAACCATTTAGATTGGGCCACTTTCCGGTCCCGAAATTGTATGCAACGGTGGAACAACTTCACCAAACGTGAAAGCAAACACTAAAACTAACCGGTTCACAAAAACTGCAGTCAGTCGGTAACTTATACCTACGAGGGACGAAGTTTACATATAAAAGAAAGAATCGTATATCCAATTGAAAAGATTCTATGAAAATTGTTTAATTATGTTAAATTAATTTATTTTATGTTAAAATTAATTTAAATCTATATTGAAATTAATTTGGTTATGTGCAATTGGTTAAATGATGTGTTAAATTTTTAGTTTTAAAGGATAATTATTCAATTAACTCACATAGTATTTTTGTTTCTAAATTTTACATATGTACCATGTGGAAATTCTAGTTTCATATTTTTAATAGTAAAAATTAATTTTAAAAATGAACAACATATATTGTAAAACCCTATGTGTATGTTAGACATATGTGTTTAAACACTCCATCCATGTGTATAATAAGTCTTTAGTGGAACATTTATATGTGTATCATTCTAGTACATACATACATAATTTATGTCCATGCACATACAATAAAATTCATGATGTGCAATCTAACTATTTATCATGATATACGATAATATAATTTGAATGATTTATAAACAATCAAACTTATACATAAGTAATTTTTTTTAATTAATCAAGATAATTGTATATCTCATGCTTTTTCATTTAATATAGACCTTATGAAAACAAGAGCAATTAATTTATATTCTTAATTGTACGTGCACCGTGCAGAATATACGCATAATCTTTTCATATAAATCCTCAGTGCCAAGGAATTCTCCCCATGGTCCATTATGGTCCATGGGAATCAACACATGTAGGGTAGAATTATAACTACAACTCATAATTAATTAAGTAGTAAAACAGAGTCTTCACATATTACTAAGAGCACAATGTATGTTCATTTAATATTAATTTAGTATATGTCTAAAATTTCATAATAATAAATATAATTAATCCTTAACAATTGTCTTATAAAAAAGTGTGTTCTCTAAATGTGTTAGCATGTGTATGAATATGTTTACATTAGGATCCATAAATAATATTCGGATGAAAATGTAATACATATGCATGCAAGGTGTGTAAATGTGATTGGGGTATGTTCTTTCAGTTTAAAAACTTGTTGCACAAGCACGTGGGTACTGAGAGATTATGACATTACACATTTTATGTAAACCTTTGTTATTATAAGACAAATGAATATCTACTCTAACAATATATTTACCTTATGCCTTATTAACTTGTCATTCATCAAATTACCACAAGCAATGTTCATGCTGGTATTATCATAGATTTTTCATGCTTCTAATTTGTTTACCATCTCTTATTGTAGGAACGTCTATGGAAAGAGAGTGTAATCGATATGTTCAACATAGTGTTAGTAAGGGTGTTGTTTAATAAAAGAGTTAAACACCATACAAAGTAAAAAAAAAAATAGTGTTAAATTTGTATATTTTGTTATAGTATAAGAGTCATGCAAACCCATAAAAACTTTCTCCACATATTTTCTAAAATAGTATACACAAATGATATTATTTACAATAGAAATGGATTTTTAATGAACGATCCATAATTTGATAATGAATATTATAATAGGGATGGAATAAGAAAACATTTGAAGATAATATTTATATTTCTAGTAGACTTTTTTCTAAATAATGGTTGATGTTGAAGGTTGTTAACAAATATTATGTAGAAAAATAAGGATTATTTGTATAATTGGGTACCCTTGGCACCGAGGGTATTTAATAAATATTATGTAAAAAAGTAAAAATTATTTATATAAATTGAATATTATTGACACCAAAGTAATAAATTTTTTACTATTAAGTTATAAATGAATAATAACAAACTATGGATTATTCTCAATGCCAAGATCTTAATCATAATAATAATTTAAATAGTTGAGACAAGGTTATATAAATTTAAATTATTAAAAATACATGAACATATATACACAAGCTGTTATGTTCCTTATATTAAAAAAACATTTACAAACCATGAAGCCGATATACTTCATAATTATCTTAAACTTCATTTATAATCCATCATTAGACGTATATGTGTCAAAATCTTTTAAAATAACCTTGATGCCAAAGATCTTACCCATTAAATATCATCTTAAATAATAAATCCACATAATCTTATTCAATAGCCACCTAAATCTTGAATTCACATGGCTTTATTTAATAATTATAATGATAATTTACTATCGAATTATATTTTTAAAACCCTAAGTGCTGAGGTCTTTAAAATAACTTAAACACCAAGTTTCTTATATAATACCCCATTTAACAATTATAAATAGCATCAAAATCTTTTATATAACACTCAATTTAATAATCATTTTAAATCTTAAATTCACAATGACAACCATATCAACTCACGTTATATTAAATTTATTTCACCTCTGGTGACTAAACAATTGATCGGATCATTTTTTAATATATTTTAGTAGTTATATTAAGGTTGGTTTTTTTTTTTTTTTTTCCATAATCACTTTTCAAATCCTACCATAAATGAAATTCTTCACTTATTGTAAATTGTATCTCAATATCAAAAACAAAAAGTATTATTAATTAAAGTAAAATTATAAACACATTATTATTTAAGCAAATGTTAAATTAAAAAAATATTTTAAGTATATTTTATTTCATAACTTGCAGTGCATATACGGACCAACTCATAAAATAGTCACCTCGTATCAAAATAAGAATCCATAAATGGACTTACTTTAAGAATAAGCTTTTAAAAGTTAGTATAATGAAATTCTGCTTCAAATGAAAGGGATTTACTTATTTTCTTAATCAAATTTATTTATATTTATTTATTTATGCACAATTAAAATTTTAACACGCATAGAATAACGCGCATGCATAATTAAAGTTTTAACACGCATACATAATTAAAGTTTTAACTGATGTATCTTCACTTGTAACTACATATAAATGTAAAAAATAATTTCAATAATTTTTAAAAGAAAACTTCATAAATCCCAACCAAAGAATTATTAATGCGGTACTATAATACACTAACAAATAGAGCAAAGCATTTTGTTAACAACAAGTATGTTAGAGACATTAAATAGAAATATTATTATTACTAAAAGATATATTATTTATGGTGATGTAAACAAGTTGGGTTGGAACCAACCTTTATACCTGTAATCTAAACCATTCAAATTGGGAACAGACAACCACTTTCCGGTCTCAAAATCATATGCAAAAGGTGGAACAACTTTACCAAGTGCGGAAACACGCACAAAAACAAACCGGTCCACAAATTCAATTTCTCCACTATCGACAAAAGTATCCAAAGCAATAATCTTGCTAGCAATCTTCTTCCCTGACACACATCTCTCGTCCGTGATTTCTAACTCATATATGAAGTACTCACTCTGTGGACCACGATCATGCACAACTACATACACTTTTCCTTTGTAAAGCCAACTTTATGCCTGCAGCCAGTCGATAACTGATGGACGTAATCCTCATGTACAGAGACGAACCAGGTGCCTTTGTCTAATTCATAAACAGCCGCAGTCGAGTCATTCTGCAAGAGGTGTACTACAACATAGCTGCCTAAATCAGGGTCAACCATTATCTCTCCGCGTCTGTATTTGTTAAACTCTAGAGGTGGTTCAGGGACAAAACTGGCAACTTCTTCCAGCTACCGAGAGGATTGCCAACAAAGAAAACCTGTTTCTGGTCCTCGTAGTAACTCCCCATTATAAGTCCAGCCGATGAAGAGTGAAACCTACAATAATCAACCCAAGGTGGTTTGAGTTGCAAGGGACAAGGCCACATGCGATCCATTCCAATGCACCATACCTGTTACATAACTTACATTAGCATGTAAACTCTCTTGACATGATATATCTCTCTCTTATACACATACACACACCTCTCTAGAGATCTCTTTAGAAATTTCAAAGTATTCCTCTGTTGGCTCCTCAAACTCTGTAACCACGTCGATGAAAACCCAAGGGTCATAATTTGAAATTGATGCCAATTCTTTGGAGTGGAGTAGGGAATTCCAGGTCTTAGAGAGGACACGCATCCTACACATATCTTCCAAAGGCAGAAAAGAGAGAATCTTATACACTAGTTCTTGAGGAAGCCAATTGAATGGCTCCATGGAAATCATACCTTAATTAAGGACTTGACCTAACTTATCTTATATTTAATTTAACACGTAAAGGTGATTTCAAAAAAATATTTTAATTTATATAATTTAAATTTTATTTCAATATTAAATTTTGCTTAAAGGCAAATAACCAACACACACCATGGGTACGGGTATTACATGCAAAAACGTATATGTGTGTGTGTGTGTGTGTACATGTATATTGACGTTTTAATTATTTTTCTATATAAGGGACAAGCCAATAATATGAATACGCTTCTATGTATACTTATATAAGGATAACTTCCTTTAGTGTTAAATTTGTATATTTTATTATAATAAGAGTCATGTAAATCCTTAAGAATTTTTTCTATATATTTTCCAAAATAATATATATAAATGATATTACTTGCAACAGAATGGATTTTTAATGAACAGTCCATAATTTCATAATGAATATCATGTTAGGGATGGAATACTAAACATTTAGTGATAAAGTCTTTTTTTTAAAATATTGGTTGGTATTCAAGGTTAATAAATATTATATAAAGAAGTGAGAATTATTTATATAAAAATATTATTGACACCAAAGTAGTATTTTTTTTGTTATTAAGTTATAAATGAATAATAACAAACCATAGATTATTTTCAATGCCAAGGTTTTAATAATAATAATAATTAGATAATTATTTTAAGCATAATTACAAAGACTTTAGAGTCAAGGGTTGTGAAACAAGGTTGTATAAATTTAAATTATTAAAAATACATAGACATGTCTACATAAGTTGTTATGTTCGTTGTAATAAAAACATTTACAAACATGAAGCTGATACATTTTCATAATTATCTTAAATTTCATTTATAATCCATAATGGGACATGTAATATCTTTTAAAAAACCTTCAACACCAAGGTTTTTTTAAATAGTCTCAATGCCAAAGATCTTACCCATCAAATATCATTTTAAATAATAAATTCACATGGCCTTATCCAATAGCCACCTAAATTTTAAACCCACTTAGCTTCATTTAATGGTTATAATGATAATTTACTATAGAATGTATTTTTTAAACTTAAGTGCCGAGGTCTTTAAAAATAATTTAGGCAATAAGTTTCTTATATAAATACCCCTATCTAACAATTATAAATAGTATCAAAATTTTTTATATAAACACTTCATTTAACAATCATTTTGAATCTCAAATTCATGTGGCTCCACTTGACAACTACACTATTGTTTCACCTTTGGTAATTAAACAACTTAAATTATTTCACTTATAATTATTTCACCTCTGGTGACTAAACAATCGATCAGATTTTTTTTAATTTTTTAATAATTATATCGAAGTTGTTATTTTTTTTTTCATAATCACTTTTCAAATTCTATCATAAATGAGATTCTTCAACTATTATACCTAGGCATCAAAAACAAAGTGTTATTAATTAAAATAAGAATTATAAATAACATTATTATTCAATCAAACCTCAACACCCATGTTAGATTAGAAGAATATTTTAGGTATCTTTCATATGGTTAAGAGTTCATAACTTGCAGTGCATGTACGGACTCACGCATAAAATAGTCACTCAGTATGAAAACAGGAATACATAAATGAGTTTACTCTAAGAATAAGCCTTCAAAGGTTAATATATTTTTGTTGAATGAACTTCTGTTTAAAATGAAAGGGAGTACTTAATTTTGATATTTACGCCATATCTGTTGTTTTTTTTAATCAAATTTTTATATTTATTTATTTATGCACAATTAAAGTTTTAACAACGCATAGCATAACGCGCATGTATAATTAAAATTTTAACTGGTTCTGTTTTATTTTGGTATAAATACCAATTTTATATGTTCTTCACTTGTAACTACATATTACAAATGAAAATGTAAAAAGTAATTTCAATAATTTTTGAAAGAAAACTTTATAAATCCCAACCAAAGAATTATTAATGTGGTACTATAATACACTAACAAATAGAGCAAAGCATTTTGTTAGCAGCAAGTATGTTAGAGACATTAAATAGAAATATTATTATATACTATTATTTTATAAAAGATATATTATTTATGGTGATGTAAACAAGTTGGGTTGGAACCAACCATAATAGCAGTAAGCTAAACCATTCAGATTGGGAACAGACGACCACTTTCCGGTCTCAAAATCGTATGCAAAAGGTGGAACAACTTTACCAAACGCGGAAACACACACTAAAACAAACCGGTCCACAAATTCAATTTCTTCACTATTGACATAAGTATCCAAAGCAATAGTCTTGCTAGCAATCTTCTTCCCTGACACACATCTCTCGTCCTTGATTTCTAACTCATTTATGAAGTACTCATTCTGTGGCCCACGAGCGACTACATACATCTTTCCCTTGTAAAAGCCAACTTTATGCGTCGATAACTGATGGACGTAATCCTCATGTACAGAGACGAACCAGGTGCCTTTGTCTGATTCATAAACAGCCACAGTCGAGTCATTCTGCATGAGGTGTATTACGACATAGCTGCCTAAATCAGGGTTAACCATTATCTTTCCGGATCTGTATTTGTGAAACTCTAGAGGTGGTTCAGGGACAAAAACTGGCAACTTCTTCCAGCTACCGAGAGGATTGCCAACAAAGAAAACCTGTTTCCGGTCCTCGTAGTAACTCCCCAGTATAAGTCCAGCCGATGAAGAGTGAAACCTATAATAATCAACCCAAGGTGGTTTGAGTTGCAAAGGGCAAGGCCACATACGATCCATTCCAATGCACCATACCTGTTACATAACTTACATTAGCATGTAAACTCTCTTGACATGATATATCTCTCTCTTATACAGAGACACACACCTCTCTAGAGCTCTCTTTAGGAATTTTAAAGTATTCCTCTATTTTAAACTTTGTAATCACTTCGATGAAAAACCAAGGGTCATAATTTAAAATTGATGCCAATTCTTTGGAGTGGAGTAGGGAATTCCAGGTCTTAGAGAGGACACGCATCCTACACATATCTTCCAAAGGCAGAAAAGAGAGAATCTTATACACTAGTTCTTGAGGAAGCCAGTTGAATGGCTCCATGGAAATCATACCTAAATTAAGGATTTGACCTAACTTATTCTTATATTTAATTTAACACGTAAAGGTGATTTTAAAATATAATTTAATTATATGATTTAAATTTTAGTCAATATTAAATTTTGCTTAAGAAAATTCAAAGGCATATATACATGCAAAAACTTATATATATGTGTACATCAATGTATATTTGACGTTTTAATGTTATTTTTCTATATAAGGGTAATATGAATACGCTTCTATGTATAATTGTATATGCTACTCAATTATCAAGGGATTAGAGTTCTAAATTAGATTTATTTAATCACAATCACTCTAACGTAAAGATTCATGATATAAATTTTATTCAATCTTTATTTATCTAAGAATTTATAGTATATATATTTTAAAAATTATAATATATATATAAACTATCTCACTCAGAATAAACATCTAAAATTTTAATATAAATATAAATCAATATTCTTTATTACATGTACGTGTACATATAAATGTGCGTGTATGTGTGTGAGATGAACTAAGTTACGTAGAATTTTAATATGAATATGTATGTTTTAAATAGGATTAGAATATACTAAATAAGATTAGAAAATCATTTTAAGATATATTATATAATATGTAATACACATAAACATATGAATACATATACATTATACATCAAGTTCAAACTATGTGTGAAACAAGGAAATAGTTTAAACTATGTTACTATTTTCCTTGTCAGTTAAAACTATTTAAACTGTTTTTACATATAGTTTCGTACGAACCTGTAAGTACGGTGTTAACTATTATTATTACATTATATAAACACAGAAATCTTTAATTTTTATATTATATATATTTATGGTTATTCTCTTAATCAAATATTTGATATTTATTTATTTATGCATAATTAAATTTTTAATACGCATAACATAACAATAAACTACAATATGTAATCTTTAGACTGTTTTTCTGTTTTGTTAAAGAATTAATAACAAGCAATACCGGTGTGTGCGTGCGTTTATGTTAGGCTAATAAAATATATAACCATCAAGTTGAATTTAAAAACGGGATTTAGAAATTGATATATTTTAAGAATATATTTTAATTACATGGTTTAGAATTTATTTTATTAAAGTTTGTTAAAAAATAATCTATAATAATATTAAATTATTTTAACGATAACTGCTCAGGAAGTGCTTCAAAGGCAGATAACCACATAGAAGCCATGGGTATATGCATACATATACGTATATGATGTTTTAATGTAATTTTCCTATACAAGTGACAAGTCAATAATATGAATACGCTTCTATGTATAATTAATTGTACATGCTACTTAATTATCAAGGTACTAGAGTTCTCTTCGGAGTTATATTACTTTTAGTAGATGGGAGAATTTAAATTCGTATGTTTATATACATATATGGTATTTTGAATTACCTATACCGTATTTAGTTTAGGGTCTATACTGTTCCTGGTAGTATTTATATTATATTATTATATCTTAAAAATTTGATTAGTATATTTTAATCACATACATATTCATAATAAAGTTCTATGTAACTACGTGCACACACATTTCATGTTTAAAGATATGTACACAAACATGTAATACACTATATTTATTTATATTTATATTAAAATTTCAGATGTTTATTCTTAATGAGATAAGATTTACACACACACACACACACACATATATATATAGGATTTTAGAGTATTTAAATTTAATTGATTTGTGCACTTAGATACAGTAATTCGTAGGTACGAGAGTGGATAAGTAGTTATAAGGTATTATTATTTTGTTAAAGATAAAGTTTTATCTCTTGAATTAAAATAAGAAGAATGAAGAATTTTCATACATAAATATATTTAAGAAGGGATTAAAGCAAAACTCAAAATATTTTAAAACTTTAAATAAAAGACATTTGGACTGAGACCAATATTTAAAAATGTATATCTGGGGGATTAATCTTTAACCTTATGAATGCATATGTTCTGAATCATTTATACTAAGTGAACTAAGTTTTTTACTAAGCCACTTAAATTTATCCTAACAGTAATTACTGTTAGCATTTTTTACTAAGCCACTTAAATTTATATGCTTTTTAAATTTATATGTTTTTTAAAGCATATAAATTTAAGTACATGAAATAATTTGATTTATTAGATTCATAACAAGAAGAAGGATGATTAATGAAAATATTACAAATTAAATATGAAGAAATAAAAAAGATAAGTGATTAACACTAATGACAAATTATTTATGATTGTGATGAGGCATTTAATAAATATTATAATACATGCATTCACCCATATTGGTTTTGTACGAAGAAGAGATTATATACATCAAGTTTGTTTTAAATAAGAAATAACATACAATTGATTAAGGTCTCTTGTTTCATTTATTAATATATAATGTTAGAAATGGTTGAGTTTTTTAACATATTTGTTTAATCCAACTTATATTACATGCGTATGTAATCATTTTTTAAAATTAATGAAGTTCTTAAGTTTTGTCAATTTTCTTTACAATAATAATCGTAAAAAGAAACCTATCAACCTTAATATTATGTGAAGTTTTTTTTTTATTATGTGACATGAGCGATTGTAACTATATAATACCTTAGTATTATGTGGAGTTTTTTTAAATTATGTAACATAAAATGATTATGATTATATAATAATAGTGTTAGTGCATTGCATTTGGTTATAACGGACTATGTAATTAGTAATCTTGATCTTTTGATGTTACAATAGAAAATAATTTTTTTTTTATTTTAATTAGTATAATATTATTTTATTTTATAATAATTCATAATTCTTAACTTTCTCTAATATAAAAGTCTTAATTATTGTTTAATTATAAAGTCGGTGATACACATAGTGTTAGTCACTCACTAGTCATGTTAATTACCAAGTTGTGTCATTTCAGAATTTTATTGATTATTAAATTGGTGTACAAGGACCATATTGAATTACGTAAACAATGCTAATTTGTCTTGTTTAAGAAAATAGCTAGTGTCATACAAATACACAAGGTTGGTTGTTAGATACTGTAAATGGTGATTAATTCAAAATCATACACTTAAAATAATTATTTAGCTTACCGTACCTTTGGTAACTTTAATTAATATATTATATAAAACACACAATACTTAGTTTTTATATTTATATTTTCTTAATCAAATATTATCTATTTATTTAGGAATAATTAAAGTTTTAACACGCATAGCATATCATTAAACTACAATATCTAATCTTTCGACGTTTTATCTGTTTTATTTTGATTTTTAAAGACTTTCTCATATCCAACCTGAAGTAACAAGCACAGTAGAAGCACTGTATAAATACCAATTTTGTACGTATCTTCACCTGTAATTAAAGCCTCCGTAATTGTCAAAGTTAACAAAATAGCAAGAGCAGCGTATATTGTAGTCCTTGAAGAAGAATCAGCTTCCTGCATAACTTAGTTTACAGTGTGTGTGTGTGTGTGTGTGTGTGTGTGTGTGTGAGAGAAGAGAGAAGAGAGAGAGAGAGAGAGAGATACATACACATACAACACACGTATGTAGGTGTAATCTAACCTTGTTTGTGGTTTCAAGCACTTTGGCAGCTTCTTTCTTGATGCTGTCTTGTTCTTGTGGGCTCCTGTCTTTGAATTTCTTGAGAGGTTGAAATAGAGATTTGAAAAAGAGGCCTTCATTTCTGTCGCGAACGAGCTTCTTTTGGAACTCATCGAACTCACGCTCGTCTTCTTCAATCTCTGCTCTATACAGTGCCATCTCCTTCTCCAGCTCTTCTACATCCTCCTCCACGCTCTTTATTACCTGCACACACACGCATATGTTGTACACACGAGCACACACGTATAAGTGAGTACCTTGGAACCAATCTCATCCATGCCTCTCTTCAAATCATCGGAGATGCGATCATATTCTTCATTGGCTCCCTCGGCAACATCTTTGAGAAATTGGGACCTCTTCTTGACATACTCATTCACCTCGGTCTGCACTTCGAATTGCTCCTTTTGCAGCCTCAAGATTTCCATAAGAATGTCCTGTTGGTCTTATCTCCTCCCTCCGGGCCATGACTGTTGCATATTACCTTCCTGCATCTGATTTGATATGCTACGTTTTCGTGGTGCCTTTCAGTGTGTACAATGAACAAGATAACACTAGTCCTCTCATTGTATATCTATCCGCTACTTAACTGCAGTCTTTTATGTACGTTACCATTAACAAGAGTAGATAAAAATTTATTATAAAAATAAAAAGAATTAAATAATTAAACACTATTTATTAAAGTCTTATTAATATAAAAGAATGAATATTCCCCTCAAATTATTATCGCATCGTTAAGAATCAATAGTTTGAGCAGAATATTCTAATTGGCATCTTTATATTCTTTAAATCAAAAATTATATCAAATTTTACTACATAAATTCTTTAAATATTTAGTATTAAATTTTAATATATTTTAGATTTAAAAATTGTGTCAAACATTATCTCAATAATAAATAAAGCATTTAAATAGAAATTAATCTGCTTCATTACTTTAAATAAATAAATATCCAATATATATAAATATATATATTATTTAAATAATGCTTTTAAAATATAAAACACTGTTAATTGTATACATATATTTCTAAATAGATTTTTACGTTTATGTTTTATTCTATCCTATTTTATTATATATTGTATTCATTGAAATTTCACAAATATTATTCCATAGTAATTTAATCTAAAAGATTAATAGTACTATTTTATCAATTTATATATTATTATTACACCATATCTCCAATGTTAAATATTATATTATATGTAGTCGCTTCCTATAATGAAAATAAACAATATTTAGTATTTCACTCATAAATTGTGCGCGTGTTATGTTTGTGTTAAGTGAATAAACAAAATAACAATGTAAACAATGGGAAACTGTGTAATTAAGAACAATAGAGAAGTAAGGAAAACCTGATCTCCATCAAAGGAAGAACAACATATATACAAATGAATATGCAATTGTGTGTGTGTGGGCACGTGTGTGTGTGTTGCGTGACACAGCCAATGGTAAACTATAAATACTTTGTAATTAAACAACACAATGAGTTAGCAAGAACAACAATGAAGTAAGTGTACAAAAGGAAAGAAAGCTGAC
>PUQB01000331.1:0-245000 GCA_003024785.1 Selaginella tamariscina | reverse complement strand
ACTAACAGATGTAAATTCTCGAGTGACTCTTTCACGATCTCCGCTTTTTCCATCTTTCTGAACGCTCGTACCCTTGATACGATCCATCTCTCCAATCCTGGCTTTGGATGTATCACCTGGAAATGCATGTGTTTAGTATGGCCGCAAGCATAAGCACATATAGAACCTGTCCCTAACAACAACAACAGTGCATCCAGGCATATGTTATAAACAGAAGTCATGACTAACTTTCAACATAGACATGAATTACACATTAAGAAAACCAAAAGCAACAGAAGAATACTTATACAAAGTTGCAACGAAAGTATGCATTATAGGGATATAAAACACGTACCTTGGATATAAGATCGTGTTCCTCCGATGCTGAAGCATTCCTGGCCTTCAATAACTGTGTTACAGAATGGAGACCCTGTTTACGACGCTCAGCATCCGCATCCTGAAGCAGCTCAAAACACAAACCGAGCACATTCTCCGGATCGAAGCAAAAAAGCTTTGAAATGCACTTGGATACTGACTGATCAAATCCCGACACACCATCTTCATACACAAGCTCGTTCCCATAGAAATGCCTGAACAAGTAGAAGGATACAGACCGTATAACGTTGGTATACACGGAAGGTATATTATGGGCTGCTTCACAGATTTGTATGAGTCCAGAGAAACAGGCCTCTGCTGTTTCTGTGAGTAACCGAGCGTCACTATGAGTTTGTTCCTTCTTAAGAGAAATACTAGCCCATTCAGAAATTTGCAAAGTTACCCGAGAGGCCCTTCCAGTGCGCTCGGACAGTAGACTGCATACCGTGGGATCATTTCTGCTGCAATCCTGCGCACACTTGGACATCCTAACAAAGAAAAAAAACATTAACCCGCATTAGTACCTTCTTGTGTACACAAGAAAAGACTATCCCATCAAAAAAAGAAGACAAAATCGCCCTCATACACCCACATCCACAAAAATGTTGCCCGTAAATCATACTTAGACTAGGTGATAACTTAGTATGGGCATGCCCTATCACAAGCGTGTATGTGTATGTTATTGCCTGACTGTCACAAGCGTGTATCCGTGTGCAAGACATACGTGCTACATCATGAATACTCTATACTTTGACATGCATTCACGCACGCATACACGCAAAACCCAGATGGAAAAAAGGGAGAAAAACCTGCAGTGATATGGATATCCTCTGCAGCACAGACGGCTCCTCCCCACTCTCAAACATTTTTCTAAGCAAGAAAAGAATGCGCACCGTTGGCAAGCTTCAACATAGTGTAGTAGGCCTTCTCCAGGTCGCGATCCGACTCCATTCCAGCATTCGGATGCTTAACGAGGCAAGATTTGAGCATCCGATACGCCCTGTACATGTTCCGATCTCAATCCTGTGCCGCTTCTCGTGGCGCATTCATCCCCGTCTTCCACAGCCTGTAATGTGGACTGCACAGCCGCATTCACGGATTCTACCCTCAATGCGACGCTCGCCTGCTGCCTTTCCGGCTCTGGACTCATTTCCAATATCCAATTCTTCTGAAGATCGTACCTTGCTTCTTCTTGCTTCTGCTTCTTCAGCGGCGGCTCCTCTTCCGCCATAGCCATCCTCGCTCGGAATAGGGTTCTTCAGGGTGCTGACGTGGCAAATGTTATATTCTTAGAGCATATTCTTTGCTGGTTATATACCCGGAATATTCATACGCCAGCGATTAAATTACCCGTCCTGCCACGTGGTAGGTTGTGGGTTCTTCTGTCATGTGCGGTCTATGGAGTTCTTCAGGGAGTTGTGTGAAAGGTAATTAATCCATTGCTCAATTGCATAGAGTACGTTCTGTATATATGAGCGGCACACAGGCTATAGCATACAACTGAAGACAGACGTAAACACACCACAGCATTTTTATATATACAAGCAATACATGTAAGGAATTTGTGCAAATTGAGAGAGAATTAATGCATTATATTACATATAATATACGTGTGTATATTATGTACTATTACACACAAATATATATTATATGATATATTGTATTTGTATACAGAATGATCATCTCAGATGGAGTACTCACTGCGTCTTATAAGTTCCTTGGGAGTAAAGTTTCGGACAAACAATGTAGAAGTCTGGTTTTATGCTGCTTTAATAAACGAAAAACCGATGGTAATAAACAACAAAACAACCTGGACACAGGTAAGTTAAGTTATGCGTGTGCGTGCGTGCGTGCGTGTGTGTGTTTATAACTTAACATATATACACACAGAAGCAACAACAGTCAAGTGGACAAGGTTTCGCAGCCTTGGCAGCTCTGCTTGAGAAGCAAAAGAGTGTCACCAAACCAAAAGTAGATGCGAAGAACATGGAGAATATTCACAGCTCCGAGGCAAGAAGAACACCAAGTAAGGATGATGGTAAGACTGTAGAGAGGTACACAAAGCAAACTTTGACGGATGAAGATGTAGAAAGTTACTCACAGCAGACGTCAACGCAACCAAGTACGGAGCAGGGGTTGTTCTCCAGGCCGTACTAGCTGCATTACAAATGTCAGCTGTTAAACGGCAGCAGAAGAGGAATAAGAAGAAGGTTAGTGACAGGAAGCCGTGGTTAAACAGGAGGTTAGTGGTAATCCCATTGAAGATGCGAGGCCTATCGTAGTGAAGTCTGAGTGGGGAGCACAGATTGAGGAGTTTGAAAAGAAAACTACAGGATCTTAAACAACAGTATTACAAGAAAGTTTAAGTCACATACTTAACAGGTAAGATGTGTGTGTATAGATATGTAGACAAGTGTGTCTTACTTCCATATCAATAGTATATATTACACCTTGGAGTAGCAGGCTTATCTGATTAATGATCCAGATAAGATATGAATACACTAAATGGTATCTCGTTGTATTATGGAGGCAGACCGAGTGAGCTTGGGATCCGACTTACCATCAATGAACTGGAGGATGACTGGATCAATACGTTGGCCTCGTCGACATGTGCCGGCAGAAACTCAAAAGCATGCGGCGCATTCTTCAGGAAGAGCAACACCACGTCCTTGTTCGACTTCTTCAACAAGTTGAAAAACTCAACCTGTCTGTCCAGTAGCGAGTTCCGCCCGCCACCTATGACCACCAGAGACCTCGGTACCTCCACCTCCGGGAGCGCCCGTACGACCGACTCCTCCTGAACGGGTTGCTGTACGGATGGTCCCTGTCTGCCCCAGGCGGAAGAGAGTACCTCCAGAACTCGTCGTTGAGCTCCACCGGGGAGACGTAATCCTCTTTCGCAAACCGTAACTCGGACGCCGTCCGTTCCTCGCCTCCGAAGAAGGGATGCACAAAGATCACCCACTTACAGGCAGAGATTGTGAGGTGCACGGGCAATGACACTGTACAGAATGTTAGCACCGGAGCTCTCCCCCATCAAGAAGCACCTGGAAATCTGCATGGTTAAGTATCCACGGCTCCAGAATGAAGAAGACGAGGAAGTCGCAGCACGGTGGTGGTCCGCAAGCCATTCTAGTGCCTCCAAGCCATCCTTGTAGGCGGCCGGCAGCCTGTGCTCGGGGCAAGGCGGTAGTCGAGGGAGATAACGAGAGCGTTTGTGGCTTTAGCGACTTGCACACAGAAGTTGTCGATGAACACTGTCTTTGCACTGCACATACAGAAGGAGCCACCGTGGAGATATACTATGACAGGCAAGGGCTTGTCTAATCCTTTAGAATGTGGTAGAAACAGCCTGGCCTCGAGTCCGGTGTCCCTGTGAACAAGTACGTCTCTTGTCCGACATTCGGATCCCGGAGTCTCACTTGCGGGATATCTGGAGTGACGAATTCGGATCTGGCAACAGTGCCGTCCGGGAGTATATCAAACACACCTGGGATTCCTTTTTGTTCTTGCTCTCTTGCCGCTGAATGTTTTTTGAAAAGTACTAGATCTTGAACTCCCTTAAATATTGAACATTCTTGTGCCACTTAGTCAAACAAGCATCCACCAAGAGCGTCGTCTAGTCGTCCATTCCAATATATATATATATTATAATATGCAGAGAAATGCAATTATTGACCATTATCCGTGCTCAATACGGACCAAATTAATAATAGAGTTTATAAGATAAGTAACACTAGTTGTATAAGACCGTGTATAGTAAAATATATATATAAATGTATGTATTATCATCTTTGATTATTATCATTTTTTCTATTTAAATTATAATTAAAATAACAAGCTCGTTGAATTCATTTGTAATTTGCATTTATATATCGAGAGAGAATATATATAAATGTGTATGTATATATCAAAATTTAAAATTAAATTATTATTAGATCTTATATAATTATATGTCGTAACAAATTTTAAGTTCTGAATAAATCAAACTTAAATCCACGGTGAAAATAATTATTCGCTTAAATATGCGCACTACAACCATTTGATATACATAAATAATGTCATTAAATTAGTTGCTTAAGTATAATCAACTTTAATAAATATAATTAAAATAACTAATTATTTTATTTAAGTAGTTAGTTGAACCGGAAATTTTCCTATACTTTAATTATTAATCCGGCTCATCAATTTATTTATTAAATAACTGTTTCCTTTTCCACTATTTGTCCATTGCAATCAGATATAGGAAGGTGTTTGCTCGGTCACAGAAGTCACTAATTAAATTTATTAACATAACAATATTTATTTGCATAAACTTGATGATTAAAGTAGTTAGTTGTGCTAATTAAGAGGATTAAAATATAATTACAAGGTTATTATATATATTATATCACGATTAAATGTTTATGCAACATGAATCCTGCATAAGCAACATGTATTGCCACAGAATGTGGATTGTTTACATTAAAGCACTTCAACTCATTTGCTATGTTATTCTTCATTCAAGTTTATTAAAAATAATATTCATTTTTGTAACCCTCCACAATGATAAAATCCATCACATCATAATAAAAAAAAAAAAAAGTTTTTATTTAATTAATTATCATATTGCATTACTAAATCGCGCACATAAACTTGTTGTTCTTGAAATCTTATATTTAATTTACCTTTTTAACATTACCTTAACAAGTTGTAAGGCTTGTTTTTAGGATTCATTCAAGTTCTCTAATTGTATTAATAATCTCGTATATACTCATTATCATATATAAGCCCATGCCTCAATTTTAAATGCAAGTTTAATATTTATAATTTAATTAGGAGTATCACCTTATTAAAATGTGTACCTTATGAATTGTTATAAAAGAAAATAATATTATAACCACTTAATAATATCATTCTTATATTAATTACAAGCTCAGTAAAAAACACATTGTTTTACCAACTTGTTAATAATAACTCATTGATTGTCATCGTATAATGAATGAGTAAGAAAGAAGAAGTTCTATTACTTCATTATAAAAATTAAATTTTACTTAATAATGAAATTTATTATGATATCTTGAATATAATTTCAAATTATGATTGTATTCATTCATCATATAAGACATTCAATACTCACAATAATAAACTTTTTTTAAAAATTAAATCGCTAACAAGTACTAACAAAGTCTATTCTTTACTTTGTAAAATAATATATAAATATCTCTTATATAACATTTCTTTTTAAAAATATATTTAAACTTGATAAATTCGATACCATTTCTATAAATGTTTTAAGAGGGTCAGTCAAAAGTATCTAACTTTAATTATCTTTTTTAATAATATAACTGTGTAATAAATACTGTACTACAAATCATTTATGATATTGTTTCATGATTATATCATGCTTTAACAACTTATTACTTACTGAACATTGTCTCATTTTATACTATAAAGTAGCTTATTAATCACCATATAAAATTATGATTACCACATATTTTATCATTCTAAGTTATTATCCAACCTTTTAAAAACATCAAAAAATCTAATTTTGTTTGAATAATTTAATGAAAGAGTATAAACCTTTAAAAAATATAAACTTTTCAAAGTCATCATATTGATTCATATTTATATAAATTTAATTTTAATGTTTTTCTCATTTTAAATTCAAATTATACTTTATTAAAGTTGCAATCCATTTTAAAAATTTCTTATGAGTTCATTGTACTTGAATATTTCATTATTGGTGAAAAAATGAATTGACATATACGATTGTCACATTTTGCTTCTTTAATAATAAATAATTAAGTATTAACATTTTAATTATTTTGTTATATTCAGTTAAGGAGACGAAAGTGAGATGCAAAAACGCATATGATTTTACAATCGAGTGGATCACATGTGCATGATGCAGGTAAGGTCGAATTATGAATGTTGGGGGACGCAAACGACGTGGCTGATAATTATTTAAACATAATAAATCAAAAATAATAATTATTTATTCCTTTTTATATTAAAATCGCCAATAATCAAACTTTATTAATGCTAAATTAATAAAATAACTAATCATCTTTATGTTTCACCAAAATTAAATGTAAATTCAATGTGATCTTGAGTCTTTCAAATAATGCTTCATGATTTATATAGTGAACAGATTAATAGAAATATTTATAATATTAATTTATAAATATGTAGAACTAAATAGTATTATTATAATAATTATTGAATATGTTATGATATTGTACTCTAACTGCTATTATATAGTTAATCATACATTATATTTTGTGGATTAGTCATTCTCATTCATACAAATACAATATAAACTATTTTAGGTGTTGTGAAAAGAAACTTTCAAAAAAAGAATGTATTTTCAATATTTGTAAAATACATGTGAAGAAGAAATACATTAATAACAATTGTACGGAAGTTTTACTACATAATTGTGTAAACATATTCATTTTTATCATATTTAAGTTTTAAATTATTAATTCAATTTAAATTTAATTATTATAATCTTAAATCCTATACTAAGTCAAATGATAACATTTTAAAGGTGTTATGTAAGGTGGGGCAATAATGAAAAAATATCCATAATTTAACTTTTTTAATTCTTTTGTATTAAATTATTAAATAAGTAACTCATTATATCATTGTAAATAACTTATTAAAGTAAACCATGATAAATGAATTATATAATTTCACAAACTCTTTATAAATTATATTTTACTTTAAAAGGTTCTTCGTTTAAACACCACACAACATTCATTTAATTATTTTATTAACTCAAGATTGTAAAATAGCTATATACATCCCGTCTTAAGTATATAACATAAACATGTTTTAAAAATAATTATTCTATGTATTGTGATTAACAGTTAATAATCATACATATTACTTTGACATATTGATCATGCATTTTGGATCACCTGCAATATATCACTCCCATCCCCTTAATTAGCCATTAATTTAGTGACTCTCCCAAAATGAATACGCTTTTACCATATTTTAAAAAGTGGCAGAGTTAGGGTTAAATATATTAAAATATAACAAATACATTTTATTCAAAACATCTCAACATATAAATTAAACTTCTACTATCATGTTTTAGTTGTAAAAACCAACATGGATACAAAGTGTCTTGAAAACTTCTTTTAGATGTTATAAATCTCTTCCTCCACATGTATTCGATGAAGTAACTGCTAGAGATTCTCGGTAGTACTATACCTTGGTAAAGATCTCTTTACTGCTCCCCAAGTTGCTTTTATAGTATTAGTATGAACACTTGTAACTAGATCAATGAAGTTTGTGAATGGTTGATTGTATAGTGCTCATAATTTAATTGTGCCAACCATTCCGAATCATACCCAGCCCAATAGTCATTAAACATAATACTACCTATTGCAACATATCGGTAAAGAAGATATATAAATGTTTCTTTAGTTCGGTTTATTACTAGAACCATGAACATCTTATTGAGTCACATTTCACTTATCCAAAAACATTGACCTTCAACTCATTTACCCATGCTATACTTTTGTTTTTCAAATTTGTTTTCACTTGTTTATTGAATAATTATAGCGCGCAGATTATTATGACAGAAATTGTATTAATTCAAAGTTGTATGTTCACTTCCAATCTCATACTTTATCTATGCTTGATCATGTGGCATCTTAATCAACCAACAGTACATGATTAAGTGAACTCCAACTTACTATATCCAATCGATGATTATCCTAAATCCACCATTTAACAATTAATATACACATCCAATGGTTATCTTAAGGAAGCAAACCAATCTCTTGAGACAAACCGGATTGCATCCAAGTTTGTACAACAACTGTACAAAATTGAGTAAGATTGATGAACTTCATCTCCCCTTCCCAAATCTAAGAAGAACCATGAAGAAATGAAGCAAGAAAGAAGCAAAGAAAGAAATAGAAGCAAGAATTCATGTACCAAATAAAACGGTGGTTAAGTAAAACTTAAGTATAAAACCAAAACAAAATGAAAAGGTTTTTACATTACTTTATTAATAAATCATTATAAAGTGAAAAAAAAAAACATTATTTATATACACATGAAACATACACAACATAAATAAGGCAAAGACATATATGTATCTTTAGTTTTAGTGGTAAACACCAAAGTCATTACAAGTAAATATATAGATAATTACAAAATAATTACATTTATCATGAAAAGTTTTAGGTCATGATTGTTGTTTAAAGAGAATAATGTATTATATATTAATTATACACCCTAATTAGATAATTTAGCTAATCTTTTTTTTTTTAACTTTATAATATTAATGTACTATATACTGAATACATGCCTATGTAATTGTAATATAGAATATGATTGTGTTAAGCTAACAATTTAAGAGTATTAGAACCAGCCTCATATAATCTCATTGATTAACTAAAACCCAAATAACTTAATTCAAGATGAGGCATATGTTGCTTATTACACGTGTATATATCCACCATAAATGCACACGTGTGTGTAAAAATAAACTTTTATAATGTAAGCTTTTATAAAATGTCTCTATCTTCTACAACATTTCAACAATATATATATATATATATATATATATCATAATTAAATAGAAATTTAGACTTAATAAATTACAACACAAACTTTTATTAACAAACTATATAACTTACATCCAAGAATGTGCATTATGAGACTTATCACTTTGTCTAGAATTACTCCTGCTCACACCCCGGCTCGAAATATCTCTCTCAATCATCTTCTGTAATGCATACTTATTATCCCTCCGAATATTCCATAGTGCCTCTGATACAAGCTTCATGGCTGGCCTGTCTGTTCGCTTTGAGGCGACACAACGTAGCACTAATCGGATCATGCTTTCTATTATTACAAATGTATCTGGATTAATTTCGAGCCGTGGATCTATGACTTCGTGTAACCTCTTCTCCTTGTACTTAATATACACCTGTTTAATCGGATTAGGTTAATATAATTATTCATATATAATACGTACCCATCGTATTGTAACACGCTCGTCACCTTGTCGTAGAAGCTCAATAGGTCTTCTCCCAGTTATAAGCTCAGCTACAAGGATACCAAAGGAATATACGTCACTCTTGTCGGTCAACTGATACGTATGAAGGTATTCCGGGTCAACATATCCAGCTGTGCCTTTGACTTGCGTTGACACGTGGGTCACATCCATGTCAGAAGGTCCAACCCTCGAGAATCCAAAGTCGCTTACTTTTGCACGGAATGTATCGGTCAACAGAATGTTGGTTGATTTGATATCTCGGTGTATAATCGGACGGTCTGTACAGAATATCGATTACTGAATGTG
This sequence comes from Selaginella tamariscina, assembly GCA_003024785.1. NCBI lineage: Eukaryota > Viridiplantae > Streptophyta > Lycopodiopsida > Selaginellales > Selaginellaceae > Selaginella > Selaginella tamariscina. The sequence goes on along the minus strand of PUQB01000331.1, from coordinate 235,336 downwards.
TGGTATAGCGTATGTACACACACAAATGCATATATAGACTTATACTCAATACTTACATACACACATGCAGGTATTTGGAATGATTGTGTGTGAGTGTGTAATATATAGGACACACACACACACACACACACAACAAGATATATACCTGCATATAAATGAAGGTATGTCAAGGCGTGAGCTACATCAATCGCTATGTCCAGTCTCGTTGCCAAGTTGAGGACAACCTTATGTTGTACTGCACATATATTAAAAAGTTTAGCATCTCTCTCTTCTCTCTCTCTCTCACACACACACACACACACACACACACACACACACTACAAACCATCTAAGTGTTGACGGAGATTGCCATTCGAACACATACTCAACAACGATAATTCTTTCCCGCTCCTGTTCAAGGTATCCTAAAAGCTTGACTAGGTTCAAATGCTCTATGTTGCCAAGCACTTGAATCTCGCTTTGAAACTCTTGTGTTATCCTTGACTCGAGATTATTCTATAAAACACATATATATTCATATATGTGTATCTGTTTGTATTGGTGTGTGTGTGTGAGGGAGAGAGAGTGAGAGATGAAGAACTAGTCGCATGAATGAATACTTATATGCATACAAACGAGAGACACACACACTGGAAGACGTCATGATATAACTATTCACATAAACACGTGTAAGATTTAGGAAAAATTACATTTATAATCCTGAAATTTATCATATTTACATATATTCCCTAAAAGTTTTATATTTACATATATACCCTAAAATTTCAATTTAAAACTTCATAAATTTCAAAATTAAAAATTAAAAAACATTTTTAAAAAATTAATAAAAATTTATAATTAATTTATATTATATTTAAGTCCAAAATATAACCTATTAAACATATATATCATAATTAATATAATTATTTTTAAAAATATTTCATTTTTTATAACAATTTTTTGACATTTAATATTTAATAAACTTCAATTATTTCATTTGCAATATATTGTGAATTAAAATTATATTTTTAACTAATATTATTATTTAAAAATTAAAATATTACGATTGATGGTTTTAAGAGTATATATGTAAATTTAGAATTTTTAGAGGGGTATATATGTAAATATAAATGTTTATTAAGGTATATATGTAAATATGATAAATTTGAAAAGTATAAATGTAATTTTCCCTAAGATTCATATGAACAAGGCATATACAATATACACAGGTATTCACGAGACTATCGTGTAAAGTTGTGATGCTGGTGCGTTATGCACACATATACAGGCCGTGCGTGTGTGTGTGTGTGTTATGCAAAATGCGCATGGCTTCAATGTATCTGGAAGGATTCTACGTTGCACTTAAAAGAGCATCCTATTGGTTCTGTTACTGGTAGATGGAATGTTGGTCAAAATAAAACAGTACACACACGCACTATATACGCATGCGTGTATCATATGTAATAATATATATAGTGTGTATGTATATCTATATATATATAGCTACATACCTTCTTAGCTCGCTTCACAGCTACCACAGTACCATCTCTGAGCCTGCCTTTGTACACAGAACCGAAACCACCTTGACCAATCAGTCGATCTTGCGAGAAATTATTAGTAATCCTATTGAGCTCCGCAAGATCGAGATTGTACAAGAAGCTATTATTATAAGGATTAGGCTGTAGATTAAGAGGAGCCTGAGAATTAGAACTAAACCCGCTACTAAACCCGTTCGCAGACTCGCTATGAATATTACTCCGACTGTCCTCTAATGTTCTCGGGCTAAGACATGTCATAGTGAGGGAACGTCTCTTGAAGGAAATCCATAGCTTGTTCCCATCTATGCATCCTACAGGCCAATTTGGCCCTAAATCTTGACTTTGTGCTAAACACGTTGAACGTGTCAACCCAACGGAGGAATATTCTTCCTTCAAAAAAGAATATTTTGTTATTCTCACGTCTTTTGGCTAATTAAAATTATTAATAATTTTTTAAAACTATAATTGGAAAGATCCAGATTGTGTTAATTTGTCTAATGAGATAAAATCTGTACAATTATGGTTGACCACTATATGCTAAAATTTATATATATTGACGCCAACATTCTAATCGACTTGTGCGTGCGTGCGTGCGTGCGTGCGTGCGTACGTTGTGTGTGTTGTCAACAGTAGTCACCTCAGCTAGATTATTTATTGTATTAGTGGTAATTAATTAAAATTTAATTAATTGATAAAATTATGTATATAGATGAAATGCATTAACCCTGAAGATGTTTTTAATTTATTTAAAATAATTAGCTTAATTAACTATGATTATGAAAACTAGCCTTATCATTATATATAAAATAAAGTGTATGTTTATTATTTATTATCAGTAGATATTATTAATGGTCAAGTCAGCATCATTTTATATATTGACGTTCTAGTATAAATATTGCATATTGCTTATGAATGACGTCCATTGGAACTTTCTAAAATCAGTATCAAAACATCCATATACGCAGCGTATATATATTGCGTACGTGTAGATTTATGAATATAATATTGGTATATTAAAAATAAAATAAATAATAAAGTAAATTTATTTAATATTAAGTAAATATATATTGGAAGTCTCAAAAGAGGATAGAAGCTTGCCATCAAAGTCAATATAAAACACATAACACACACACACGTGTAACATGTATATGTATGTTCCATTTACAAGCAGAGTTTGTTTATATTATTTAATTTGTATATGTAATATAAAACTATCGTATAACGCTGTTATTTGTATACATATATACATGTCTTATGAATATATATATATATTATATATATATATATATATATATAGATATCCCCTCAGAGTACATTCTTATGACAGTATTTATATAAATATCTTATATATAAATTATGTCTGAACTTAGTAATTTGTGTTAAAAACATTAAAAATTGATGTAAGTTTGATAAAACAATTTCGGGCATACCCATTTGCTATTTTGATAGTTAATCTTATTTAATTGATTAATAAAACATTAAAAACCAAGTGAAAACATATATTTAATAAAATGTATCAAGCTTAAAGGTTCTTTTATTATATATATATATATATATATAATATATAATAATGGGTGAATATGTATGTATTTAACGTTTTGTCTACCCCAGGTTACTGTTTTACCATAACGAGAACTATTAATTAAATGTAAACATAGCAATTACTATTTAAATATTATAACCATAAAATCACAAGGTTAAATATGTACTTTAGTTTACTTAATTATTACTAGATAAATTAAATTAAATTAAGTATTTTCTTAAGGTTGAAAAAATATTAAAATTATATAAAATATTAAACTAAAAGTATTTATATTACACACGCAAGCACGCCATGTATGACTTCAATATGCACCAACAATACCACTTCGTATCCACTTTCTTGGCAAGTTACAAAGTATATTCTATGTAATTCAACACTATATATAACAAAATCCATCAGAAATTCAATCAGTTACATTATGGGTGCCATAGTTCCAGAGGAGCAACAGTCATCTGAAGTTAATGACAAATTAATGCCACTTTTTACTCCTTTCCAATTGGGTCCGTTTCATCTCAACCACAGGTTTGATCATGCACGCGCACACACACACACACGCACACACACACACACATATATATATTAGTTTTAAATCTCACTGTTATTTCTGGTAGGATTGTGCTTGCTCCTTTAACAAGGTGTAGATCATACAATTATGTTCCGCAGCCTCATGCTGCTGTTTACTATTCACAAAGAACAACCCACGGAGGACTTTTGATTGCTGAAGCAACTGCGATCTCTCCAACTGGTTTGGGGTATGTGTGCGTGCGTTCTCTCTCTTCTCTCTCTCCTCTCTCTCTCTCTCTCTATATATATATATTATATATATATATATATATATGGTACTACAGATATCCGCATAGTCCCGGTATCTGGTCTGAGGAGCAAATAGAGGCTTGGAAACCCATTGTCAAAGCAGTCCATGACAAAGGTGGAATATTTTCTTGCAAATATGGCATGTGGGAAGAGTTTCACAACTTGTAAGCCCCTTACACATTTTTATAAATTAATAGTCTAATTATATATATTTATTTATTTGATGTAGCATATCAACCTAATGGAGAAGCTCCTTTATCTGCTACCAATAAGAGAGCACCTGGTACGTTAATACTTCCATCTGGAACATCCCAAGAAGAACATTCTACTCCAAGGGCATTAGCAAACTCATGAGATACCTCAAATCGTTGAAGATTTCCGTCTTGCTGCCCGTAATGCTGTACTGGCAGGTATGTATGTAAACACATGTGCGTGTGGTGCGTGTGTGTGTAGAGAGAGTTAAAATTTAAACCCTCTTGATTAGGTTTTGATGGTGTGGAGATTCATGGAGCGCATGGGTATCTCATTGATCAGTTTCTTAACGATAGTGTCAACGATCGAATTGACAAATACGGTGGTTCACTGGAGAACAGATGCAGATTTGTTCTTGAAGTCATAGCTGGAGTCAGCCAAGAAATTGGAGCACATAGAGTTGGAATCCGGTTATCACCATTTTCTGACTACTCAGGTGCGTGCGTGCGTGCGTGTGTGTGATCTCTAAGTGATTAACCATGTTTCTGGTTAATATAGGTGCAGTGGATTCCAATCCTTTACAACTTGGGATATACTTAGCTGAACAACTTAACAAGTTTAACATTCTTTATGCTCATTACGTCGAGTCAAGGATGAGTATTGCTCCCTTAGGTTTGTTTTACATAATAATTTGTATATAACTTCAAACATCACGGATGATCAAGCTGGTTTAGGATACACGTATTATAAACATGTATATATATACATGGGTGTATACATTATATATATATATATATATTTGTTCAGGAGATGGTTTAAGCCTCTGGCCCATGAGGAAGGCATTTAAAGGAGCGTTTCTGGTAGCGGGGGGTACGGAAGAGAGGACGGGAACGAGGCCGTACGGTCGGACAAGGGTGACCTCGTGGTGTACGGGCGGCATTTTCTGGCTAATCCAGATTTACCAAAGCGGTTTAAGTTAAACAGTTCACTAAACATGTACGATAGAACCACTTTCTACACTCAAGACCCTGTGGTGGGATATACAGATTATCCATTTCTGTCAGATGTATAGATTCATTCTTTATTGCATTCTTTAATCAATATAATAATTAATAATATTATGTTTGTTGAAATTAATTCATCCTATAGGATAACTTCTATAACAAGTATGTCTTTAGTGTACACTATCTTCTCTCCAAATACAGGAAAGAGTATATTCTTTCCTCCTTTAAATAATATGAATGATGTTAAATTAAAACATATGTTGTAAGATACTGTATATATATAACATACAGTATATACGCATGTGTATATACACACATGCGTAGTGACACATGGGTGGTGATTTGGCTCCCATGTGTCAGCGCCACGTGTCGCATGTGTGCCACATGGCAGAGGGTCTCATGTATATAAGCAGGGTTTTTTGTAGCTGAAGACAACTAACATTTCTTAATATATTTGCTCTTTCATTGGTGGACAAGTTGGGTATTCCTTTCTTCTGCCTTTTCTTTTTCTTGTTTCCATGACAATGAACATGGAGACAGCTTTTAACATTATTGCTACTGTTATCAATGCACAAACTAAGTTGTTAGAGCGCTTTGTTGAGGTCCGTCCTTCTCTTCCCCGCCTGAGTCTCATGCCGGGGGATCTACTTCTAGTACTCCTTCACAAGCCACAAATCCGAGGGTTCGACCCTGATATTTTTTGTGGTGATCCGGGAGATGATGTATACCACTGGTTTGATCATTTCCAAGTCATTGTTTGTTACCATGGTTGGGATGAGGCCTGTGCTCTCAGAGAATTCCCTACATGTTGGAAGGCCCTGCACTCAAGTGGTTAATGGATTGGCTGCGGAGATTCAAGCCAATAGTAATCGGTTGACGGAATGCTTCAAACGTACATTTGGCAAAGTTGAGGATTCAGATGATGCTTTCCAACAATTGCATGCGATATGACAACATCCTGGTGAGTATGTTATGCGGTTTCAATATTAGGTTTGGGGATTTAGTTCGGCGTGCATTCCTAACATGCCTGAGCCAGGATCCAGTATGTCTTCCATAACTTCTTCTCTAGCGCATCGGTGCTCGTTACCCTTAAGACGTGCAGATAAGGTCTTGCACATTTTATATGGTAATGGGCAGTCTCGTGCAGTATCACAGTACACCACTTCGACTACGCTGGTTTTGGGTGACAATCGTAAGTTTCCCTCTGGGTCTCTTAGGGTTGTCCCTTCCCAGGTCTTTGACATTATTCTGGGATGTGATTGGTTGAAGCAGTCGAAAGGTATGTGTGATTTTTCACTCTCTCCTCCTGTATTACGCTTGGAGTCTGTGTCTCTGCTTTACGTCCAGAGAAGCTTGTTGCTGTTTGTATCACATACAGCTCCTTTGATTCCGGTCTTGGGGTGGTGTTCATCTCAACAGGTTCAAATGCGGATCCGTCACCTGAGTATCGAGCACAATGCATCGAACAACTTAAGCAGTATGCAAGTTTGTTCAAATTTGATCTGTCCCAAGGTGCACGTGTGAAGACTCGACACTGTATACCCACCGGCAATGCAAAGCCTTTCAAAGTCCCGGTTCGACGCAGGTCACCAAAGAGTTATCAGCCATGCGAACAGCTGTTACTGATATGATTGGTAAGAGTGTGTCGTCCGTCACGGAGTCCATGGGCATGTGAACCTCATTTGGTTCCCAAGCCTGATGGATCTCTCCGATTTTGTGTGGATTACCGACCTCTTAACGATGTTACCATCAAAGATGTCTATCCACTTCCGAACTCTGCCGATCTATTAGATCGTTTGGGTCAGAGTCGATGGTTTACTAAGTTGGATTTGGCATCAGGATATTGGCAGGTTCCTATGGCTGAGGAGGATATTCCAAAAAACGGCCTTCCGGACACCATTTGGTCTTTACGAGTTTTTGGTCATGCCTTTTGGATTGACTTCAGCTCCTGCCACCTTTCAACGCATGATGGATGAGCTTCTTTCCGATATGCCTGATATCACTGCCGATTTTATCGACGATGTGCTCATTCATGGGTCTGGTTCTTGGGAGGATCACATTCGTGATGTACGGCGCGTTCTTGATCGATTTCGAGAAGTTGGCCTGAAGTTGAAACTTGAAAAGTGTGTGTTTGGTTCGACCGACACCACTTACTTGGGTTACCGTATATCTCGAGAGGGTTTACAGGTGGATCCAATGAAGTTGCGAGCTGTTCGAGAGTTCCCTCGTCCCCGTACAGTACAGGAAGTCCAGCGTTTCTTGGGCAGGTGCAGTACTTGGGTCGATTCATCGATCATCTCACTGATCGAACTGCCCCTCTTCGGGAGTTAGTTCGTCCACAGGTATCTTTCAGGTGGACTCGCAGGTGTCAGCAGGCATTTGACCAGTTAAAAGAGTTCCTGACAACTCCACCATTGCTTCAATACCCAGATTTTACTCGTCCGTTCATTTTACGAGTAGATGCCTCAGATGTTTATTGGTGGTGTATTGATGCAAACTGATGCTGTGGATTCTTCAATTCGACACCCGGTGGCTTACATTAGTCGAGTACTCACGCCGGCTGAGCGGAATTATTCCACTACTGAAAAAGAATGCCTTGCTGCTGTTTGGGGTTTTGAACGACTTCATGCCTACTTACATGGGAGTGAAACACTTTTGGAGTGTGATCATGCTGCTGTCACTTCCTTATTAAAACGGAAGAATTTAGTGGGTCGCGTAGCCAGATGGGCATTACGTCTCCAGTATATAACTTTAAGGTGGTGCACAGGCCTGGGCGAACAATGGTGGATGCGGATGCACTTTCTCGAGCACCCCTCTCGATTCCACTTTGCCTGCTCATGCAGTAGCTGCAGCATTCGGTTTGATACAAGCCCCTCAGGTATTCGATGCCGACTTACCATCCTTGGAACAGTGGCAGGATGCTCAAAAACATGAACCATGGACGAGGCAATTACGCGATGCGTTTGCAATCCGTCTTCCGAACCTCGGTTTCGACAATATCATGCTCAGTTTCGACTTCAGGATGGTTTATTGTATTTTATTGGGACAAATCCAGAGGACAGATGGCGTTTGGCTGTACCCTCTACATATGTTCCACACCTTCTTCGAGCATATCATGATTCACCTATTGTTGGAGGTCATCTTGGTCACCAACGAGTGTTGGAGAAGCTGCGCCGATCATTTTATTGGCCAGCATGCGTGGTGATGTGATCAGGTATATTCAAAGCTGTCCCACTTGTCAAACTCGGAATTCCTCTACGACTCGGGCCATGGGGTGTTGGAATCCATCAATGTCTCTCGCCCTTTTGAGTTAATTGCAGTGGATTTAATGGGACCTTTTCCACGTTCTTCTCAAGGTAACCAGTACATCATTGTTGTATCGATTATTTAACTCGATGGGTGGAGGTTGGTGCTCTTCCGGATGCAACTGCCATGTCAACAGCTTTGTTTCTGTTCGATAATGTGGTTTTGCAGCATTCTTGTCCAGAGCGGATGTTATCAGACAATGGCCCCGCTTTCATTGCAGAGGTATTCCGAGTGTTGTGTGAGAGGTTAGGGGTAAAACATTCATTTGCCTCTCCGTATCATCCACAAACTGATGGTTTGGTGGAGCGATTGAATCGGACCTTCAAGGGTATGATCTCGAAGTATGTGAACTTCAATCACACGGACTGGGATTGGTATTTGCGATGTTTGAGATTTGCTTATGTAACAGGCATTCAGAGTTCGATTGGTATCTCTCCATTCAAGGCATTGTATGGATATGATCCTAAGTTGCCTAGTGAATTGGGTTATCATCGAATCTGCCACGTGCCGAGGATGCAAAGATGTGGGCTCGACATTTGGATGTTTTGCCTCTTCTGCGTGCAGAGTCTGCTGAACATCTTGGTCGAGCTCAAATGCGGCAGCAATCTTCTTACAATGCACGACATCAAATTCCACCAGATTTTGCTGACGGTGACTTAGTCCTGGTACGTTTTCCCAAGCTGACTGCACCTGGGCTTGCAACTGGTTTATTACATAAGTGGCTTGGTCCCTACCGAGTACTCCGAAAGGTTGGTCCTCAGGTATATCAAGTACAGTTGGTGGGATCTCATGAGGTTGAGATAGTTCACGTGGTTCGAATGAAACGGTTTTGTCGTTCGAGACTCGTTGAGTACATTTGGTCATACCTTAGATGGCCCAGCTCACACGGATCCAGGACCATCAGATCCATCACCATCTACACAGCCGCAGAGGGGAGGATAGTGTAAGATACTGTATATATATAACATATAGTATATACGCATGTGTATATACACACATGCGTAGTGACACATGGGTGGTGATCTGGCCCCATGTGTCAGCCCATGTGTCGCATGTGTGCCACGTGGCAGAGGGTCTCCTGTATATAAGTAGGGTTTTTTTAAGCTAAGACAGCTGACATTTCTTAATATATTTGCTCTTTCAATGTGAATAGAACATATAAATACACATTATGCACGATGTTAAAGCTAAAGACACACATTATCAATAATAACTTATAAATATGGTTAAATGAATAAATACAAATAGCATTCATTAGTAAATAATATGCACGATGTTAAAGTTAAAAACACACATTATCAATACAATATACAAGAATGTAAACTACAGTAAGATTATCGAAAGTATGAGTACAGAAGTGTTAAGAAATTTTTTTTTTTTATTTTATCAAAATACGGGACATATCAGTGAAAGTAAAATGGAATAATATTAATAATAAAATAATAAGAGTTAGAATCTAGAATATCATCTTTATAAGGAGTGTGCTTACTCTAGGTCTTGCCACCATATAGCAGCTTCTCCACGAAATCTAAACACCATTTCAGTTAGCTTAGCCGCCTCATCCGAGTCTGTCCTCTTGTTTAATGTTATTCCACCACTAAGTTACGAAACTTTCTCTGACACGATCTGCTCTTCACAGCCTCTAAGCTGGTTGCGGCCCACTCACAGTAGTACCCGGGTGGACGTTGCATCCGCCTTGATGGGCAAATTAAAGGCAGGTATAGTTCCCAGATACCGAAGTTGTGAACAACCGTAAGGATTAGTAGCGTAATTGCCTCATCTCCCCCTTGCATAACCTTCACTATCTCATTGATGAGAACACCTTTGTCCTTGAACTTCTTTCGTGAGCTTGGATCAGCGATGCCATGATCTTTGGCCATCTTCTCCAGTTCAGATCTTGTGAGTGCCACAAGTCCAGCCCCTGCTGGATCCACATGGGAGTAACTCTTCCATGACCTGCGTTTGGTTATCTCGATCAAAAGTTTGTAGTCGTCCGCATGCAAGCCTGGAATACATTTGTCGTCGAAAAGGCTGAAGATGGAGCAGGTACTGAGGTGTCCCCGTGGTAACACCGAGACGGGAAGTTCTGAGATTCCCGACCTGTATCCTGCTGTCATACCCGGCTCGTGATGAACAGCCCAGGAATGCATAGTGTAGCAAAACTTTTCCGCTCCCGGTGCCGGTGCCGGTGGCATAAGGTAGAATGTCTGGGAACCATTGTTGAAGAGACAGTATGTTCATAAACTGCAACGACTTCAAATGGCCGTCGACGTTCACCATGTACTGAACAGGTATAATGTGGAGGTCTCCCACTTCATCCACCCAAACGATGACTGCGTCAACGTCAGGGAAGTTCACGTCCTGAGGCTTGAAGTAGTAACCGGAGTTGGTTTTCAGCTTGAGAAGACTCTCTATGCTGCGTGGTGGAATACTTTCGAACCGCTGAAGAGTAATGCTGTTCCCAAGTATCTTGAGCGAACCGAGTATGAGTCCTTTCTTAGGAATGACGCTGCCAAGCACATCCTCGCAAAGATGGCCTAAAGTCGACCAGTTGATGGAGTCGAGCTCAGACTGCAGTAGCTTCCTGGCATACTCCATCCATGCCCCATCGGCGTAAGGACGAAGTTGCTCCCCTTTAGACAGTATCTCCTCAGTGTATATCCTTTTGATGTAGCTGGAGCAGTAGATTCCCTTCTTCACGTCCATGACATATGTCGGGTCTAGCTCTGCCATGGCCTCGTCCATATCGCATTGCACTTGAAGCTGAATGCCTGCAGCCCTCTTGCGCACTCGGATCAGCTCATCGTGCTGCACGAACTTCCTGGTGACTGCATCCCAGTTGTCGTCTTCACTAAGTAGCAACACGATCTGTTCCTTGGATGGTTCCAGAGCGGTGAGAGTCGATGCTAATAATCGCATTTTATCTGCACCGTTTATCAGAGCCTCATGTTCATTCTCGAATGTTTTCTTCGGCAAACTGCTCGCAGCAAACACATAGAGCCTCCAGAAACAGAGGGACAAAGCCCGTCAACTCCGCAATACTCGAGACACGACCTTGAAGTTCACCAAGGAAGCTGCTGGATGCATATTTAGCATACTCCATCTGCAAACACTGAATCAATCACGCAAAAACAATGACGACACTCACATCGTTAAATCCCGCTTGCTTGTATCTAAACTTAAGAAGATCATCTGGGAACCGGTGGGGATCATTTGCACTCGTACAACACCAAACTCTCTCACCTGTGAACAAGAGCTTATTTACAGCTTGGGAATTAGATGCGGGTTGACCAAAGAAGTTCGCTGCGTCGAATTGTTCCCTCCATCTATGAAGAAGTGGAACTTCTCGGACATCTTCTTGCGTTCCTCCACAAACTCGACTGCCTTTTCCATAGAATCAATCTTCTCAATGACTGCTCGTGCCGCTTTCCAGTCACCGTAGGCTTTAACTTCATCCACTAGAAACGTGAAAAGAAGAGCATTTCTGACTGCAGTAACCTCATCCATCGCCACTACTTCAGCCGGGAGGAACACAAGCCTGTTCTTGACAGAATCCAGCTCAGTAAAATCTTGAATGAGTACGCAAGCAACTGCTCTAAAATCGCTAGACTTGCCCACGCCCTTCGGCCCATAGATGAGATACTTGCTTTTGCACTTCACCCAAAAGTCGTACAGCAATAATCGAGTTGCGAGCCTACCAATGTAAGAGAGGTTCCACTCCGGCGTTGAACAAGAGAGACCCAGACCGGGATACGGTAACGCTGTCGACACATTTGGATCCTTCAAATCCGCCTCATTTAGCTTCAGAATCGCCCGAACAGCTTCCTTCGCCTCCGCCTCGGTGATTGATTCCCTCTTATGCCGCTTAGGATCCGATCTCTCATACACTTGGCCTAACATGTTGCTTTAAACCCTAACCGTAACCCTTGTCCACGCTTTGAGGTAGCGTTTTGGGTTGTAAGAAAGTTCATTAATTCCAAGAGTTGAGCCCAAACTTGAATGCTTTCTTTCGTGGGATTCAACAAGAATGCACAACTTCAACTACGTGGCTGTTATTGTGCTTGTAATAAGTGCTTGTAATAAGTGCCTAACCTTTGTAACCTAAACATCTCAAAACCTAAGTGTTGCTCTCTAGGCATACCCATCCAATGCTCATTTTTGCCTGCCTAGTAAGATTAAACATGAGTAAATGAAGCTGCATCTTGGGTGATAGGTATTTAATCTAATATATAATTTTTTGTAACAGTACATGATACGAAACACTAGTCTTCACTAAGGCCCATGCATTTCAGTGTCATACAAAAGCATAAGCACCACTAAAACCTTGAAAAGATGCATCTTATGAGGCAAACCCCATATCTCCTTCCTGACAAAATATTGATGTAACGTAAAAGTGAACTTACATGTTCAAGCATATGCACTTTATAGGATAACTCTACGGACACATGTTTTCGTGACTTGAACACGACAAACTTTGTCTTCTGAACATTCGCTCTCAACCTAGATTGTTGGTAGAAAGCCTCTAAAACATGTTGCATACTAGCTTGTGTATGTGTTAACAAGACTACATCGTCAACTATAACAATAATAATAGTACATATTGCTAGGACCACCTTCTCCTCGTACCCCTCTAATTGACGCTAAATAGATACATAGGCCTCACATCATCTTCTACACACTAAGAGATTTAAAAGGTTAACAAGCACGCACACACACATATCTCACATGGCAACTGGACCAAAAGATTCATTCCTCATACATTTGATGTTTTAAGTTTATACATGTATATTATTGCATCTATTCAAGTTCTTATTTATATATGGATCCATATTTTGTGGAAGTAGACACCTCTGAATTTGCTCTTAGGCTCAAGTTCATGCTTATACCAATAGGGGCCGGCGTGTCAACACTTAACCGGCCCAAAAACGCAAATCTAACAAGCAATTTGGCAAATGAAACACTCACCTGAGACAAAAACCAAGCTCCGAGGATTAGTCGAGAGCATGAGACCCAAGTTTTGCACAAGGAGTGTCCACAAGAAAGCCAAGCCCCGACATTATCTGGCAGCCAAGCCCTGAGTTGCAACTCCTTGACAGACTACATTTATGTTCCACTATAATATTTGGTGTAGCATGGGAGGTCCCTTTAACTTAACATAACTTTGACCATGAATATCACTTTGCATCAGAGCTTCATTTGCCATGAAAATGGTACCATTGGTAGCAAAGTGGCCAGTCATGTGGAAGGAGATGCGTCATAATGCACCACCAGCCTAGGAGGAATATTGTGACAAATTACTGGCATAGTTAATAACTCTCGCTATGAGGTCCGATTTCAATTTGAGTCACATCAGTTATTCTTCCTTAATAGTAATCCATAATCCAAGTCCCATGTCTCTTTCGGTGAAATACCAAGTGAGGGTAGTACAGAAATGAGACTTAAGCTGTTAAATAAATAAACGTGTAAGTGGTTTTTGGAGTTTGTTATGCTCCCACATAACATCCACCATGCTTCCTCTAAAGTTGACATCCTCGTCGATCAAGGGGCCTATGCCATATTCTCATTACCATCCCCTCATTTTCCTTGCACAACTTTTCTATTTTGACAGATTAACTTTCCATCTTCCTTATTTATCTCATTGACAAGGTAGATTAGCATGCATTCATTCCCTCGCAGAGACTACATGCCCATAGGGAGGCATAAGGACTAAGCCACATGTCTGTCACGCCTTATCGTTTTGACATGGCAAAAGGACTAAGTTGCATTCCCACACAATGTCAACATTCTCATGGATTAACAACCAAAAAGGAAGAAGGACTAACTATTAAATCTTATCATACATCCATCCCCACTAGGTAATTTCCCCAAAGCAGAGTTAAGCTTACCCCACCTTATCATACTAACAAGATGATGGAGGCTGCCGTCTACTCCCTATACACATGTCCACTCTAACCTCTCTGAGGCAGAGGGATGAGACCACAAGGCTGCTACGCATTGTCAAGTTGACAAGGTGGACGAACCATACTACATGCCCACAATTAGTCAACACATTCACTAGGTAATCTCACTAAGACACCAGGGCAAAGGGACGAGACCACATGCTCGCCTTGCATTGTCATGTTGACAAGATGGAGGGACTATACTACATGCGCACTTCTTGCCAATATGCCCTAGAGGTAGCATTGCCGAGAAAAGGGATGAAATTGCATGCATGCCCCACATTGTCACATTAACAAGGTGGAGAGGATTATACCACATACTCATGTTGTCAATGCACCTATAAGAACACTTTACCAAGGTCGAGGGATAAGGCCACTCACTTGCCCCACATTATTACATAGAGACAAAGCCGCTTACATACCCCACATCATCAATTTCACAAAGTATAGAGATTAAGCCACATGCCCACTTTGTCAACATATTTACCATGTAATATAACCAAGGCAAAGGGAGTACACCACATGCATGCCTCAAATATCACTAAGGAGATGTTTCTTAATAGTGATTCGATGAGGGTGTAGAGCCATTGTGAAATTATCATCACTCCACCACTACATGAATGGAGTTTGTCCCCAAGTATACACCCACCAATTTGCTAGTGGGGTGATTAATTAAGCTTCCACCTCTCTATGGATGGGTACATGTTATAGTTTTTGTCGTAGTTTTTACTATAACTTTTTTTTACTTTGGACGTTGGCTGTTGTTACCTACTTAACTATGTTAACAAGCCATAGGTGTAGGAGAAACAGACCTGCTTAGTACACTTAAATATCTAGTGATGATCCGGCCACTGCCAAACCACGATCCAGGAACCAGGAAGAGAATAGGATTCCCAGAACAGGAAGGCTTGACTCAGGAGCAGGACCGAGCGCAGGACATGAACTAGGAACAGGAATAGGACGGATTCAGGAGCAAGATAGGATCAGGATAGGATCCGGGAGCAAGACAGGAAGGCGCAGGACAGGATCCAGGAACAAGACAGGAAAAGGAGCGAGACAGGACAGGACAGGAAACAAGACAAGAACAAGACAAGACAAGATTGATCATAGTAAGACTGGTGTTGATAGTAATTGATTGTACAACAATTAGGTCGGAGCTTTTATACTCACAACTCCAAGAGCTAATCTAAGCATGAGTGCTAAAAGTGGTTACATGCATGCAAGTGACTGCATGCATGCAGAGGCTAAGATGAGTCCACATGTCCCTTATCCTCTAGGCATATCCTGTAGGAATATCTTACAACCATATCATGTGTCCAGAATCCTGGTAGGAATATCTTGTAAGAAAGTCCTACAACCCATATCATATATCCGAAATCCTATATCATGTATCGGGTCGTGACAACACCTCCTCCTTAAAGACGAGTTCCACGAGTCTTGGGACCTGGTTTAGCAGGATAATGCCGATGGAAGGCAGCAACCTTAGAAAAAGCATGGAGTAAGTTGGATGTAGGTTCCAAGTGCGATCAATAGGCAAATAACCTTTCCAATCCACCAAGTATTGGAGTTGGCGGCGATGAAGACGAAATCAAGGATGACTGCAACTTCATACTCAAGTTTAGTGTCAATGACCACAGGAGGGGGAGGAGAAGAAACATGACCGGGAAGAGAAGTCCGCAGTTGTCTGACCTGTAGCTGTCTTGTTGCAGGGTAGGACATGAGCTTACTTAGTGAAATGATCAACCACCACAAGAATTGCATTGAATCCACGAGAAGGGGAAATCTGTGAGGAAATTCATAGAAATGGATCTCCAAGGAGCAGAAGGAACAGGAAGAGGACGGAGAAGACCAGAGGGTGCATGATGAGGCATCTTTGACTGTTACAAGTGTCACAACTCCGTACAAACCTCTCCACAAAACCTTGCAACCCAAGCCACCAATAGTTGCGAGTCACCAACTCCACTGTCTTGGCCACACCAAAATGTCCTGTAGCCGGGGTATCAAGACAATCCTGTACCACACGAGTCCTGGAAATACCAACAGGAACATACAGGAGACCTTCCCGGTACAAGAGTCCATCCTGTATGCTGAACAGCTTGTAGTCTGGACGGGAACTTGAGGAAGAGGAACTTGCAACGTCAGGATGAATGTGTGAGAACACATTCTTTGCCAAGTCATCTGTAGCCAATTGCGAACGGACGTCCTGTAAGAGTGTTGAATTTGCTGGAGCTTGATGAACCTGCAGTGCCGCAAGCCGGAATCGATTAGGACCCAACAACACTTGCCTTTGACAGTCAAATGTAGGATTGCCCGGGCTTGGTGCAAGGTAAGAGCGCCTAGACAATGCGTCCGCCTTGCCATTCCGAAACCGGGCCTGTAGACGATGACGATGTCAGAGTTTTAACCCAAAGGGCCAACCGTGGCAACACATGGCTTCTAGGTGGCCATTCGGCATCATCACCTGTGTGAGCAACGCTAAGTTTCCCAGAACAACCCCGACGACCCCTAATCTTAGACTCTAATGCCAAGTGGACAAGAGACTTAGGGTTTAGCCTAAGTCTCCCTAGAGTGTCTACCCCCAAAACCCTTGAGGGATAACCCTAGTTGACTTAGAGTCTTGCCCTAGAAGACCTAGACAGGCTCATGCCCTAACCCCATCAAGGAGACATGTGTTCCACACATATCCCTAGACAAAGCTAAGGCATCGTCACTTACCCTTGAGGAATCACCCTCATCCGGGAGTACAACCCCTTTAGGGCGACAAGGGGTACCTGAACCACGACTAACCCTAAGGGTTTGAGTGGCCAAGTTATACCCTAGACCTAGGCTAGTACTTAGTGAGGACACGAGTGTGTGCCGTAGGCGGACACGAGTGTTCTGCTAAGCAAACTCCCTAAGGCTAGATTTGGGATAACCCTAAGCACATGACCTTGCGAGTGCCTCGAAAGGGCTTCTGCTAATGAGCTTAGGTTGTTCAACCCTTGGATTCCAAGGAGAACACTCCCTAGCCGAGTGTGCTAAAGCACACCTAGTTACGAGACCTAACCTCCCTTGAGCGGATGCCCAAGGCTTAGCACCCTAGTGCAAGCACAAGCATACCTGTTTGCTAGAGTATCCAACCCTTAGCGACAAGCCCATGACATAACCCCAAAGGGCGTGCCTCGGGCGTTGCTGCCTTCCATGATGTGGGCTATCATGCCATAGCCCTTAGATTCAAGAGTTGCACCAAGTACCACAAACGTGGTTCCTAAATGCCAACTCTAGAACCCCTCAATGAACCCTCAGGAACCAGGTAACGTGAACCTGTCAACAAGATCCCACGCCCATAGTTGGACAAGGACACGGATGTGCCTTGCTTGGCCGTGAGTGCTACACCTAGCTTGACGTGGAAGAAGAGGCTGGAGACAAGCCTCAACCTCTGCCTCTTGGAACGTGCATTCCGACAAGACCTCCCAGGCATGGATTCGCTAACGTTAAGGATAAGCTACCCCGAAGGTGGACGTACCCCTGGCATCTAGAAGTTAGGGCGGCACAACAGAGGGTTGTACCTTAACGACACAAGCTGAAGCTTGCACCGGCAGAAGAGCAACAAACTCATTCATGAACCCAGGAGCTCTCCTACATATACTCTACCTTATTTATGTGACGGAGCCCCCCCCCCCTCTTTTCATGTTTGAGTTAGTGGGCTGGCACTGAATTCTAGCCCCTTAGATAAATTAGCAATATGAGCCTATAACTCACCCTTACTCCTACCCTAAACCCTACCAAGGGGTGGAGGTTTTAGGGCGTGAGTTAGGGCAACCCTAGGGTTAGGTCAACCCTAGGGGTGTTCCTAACCCTACTTAACATGCCAAACTCATTTGCAAAGACCAATCAGCCTATTCGGACGTCAGTATTGGGGGTGGGTTTCTAGAAGGTAAGTTCTAGCTTCGCTTAGAGTTTCTTGCAAATACCTAATGACACCCGGCCGGACCATCACTAGATACCCAAGTGCATTAAGCGGGCCTGTTTCCTACTACATCTAGGGTCCATCAACATAGTACAGTAGGTAACAACAGTCAACGTCCAAAGTAAAGGGTCGAGTCATAGTAAAAACTATGACAGACGAAGTCAAAATGTGATAGGAACTCCGCCCACCTAGCCTGTCACCGACTGAGAACTCGAGCCGTTTGAAAGTATTCCAAGTTCTTGTGATCCATAAGAACTTGTACAGGATGTGCAGCACCTTCCAGGAAATGCTGCCACTCCTCAAACGAATCCATAATGGCCCTGAGTTCCTTGTCATGAATCTCGTAATTGATCTCCGTTGACAAGAACTTACGAGAGTGGAAAGCTATAGGATGCAGCAACTTGTCTTTTCCAACTTGTGATAGGACGGATCCTACTGCAAAGTCTGAGGCATCTGAGGCATCTGCTTTAATGAAGAAAGGATGAGAAGGGTCAGGATGTGTTAAAATCGGAGCTGTCGTGAAGGTGTCCTTGAGTGTTGTGAACGCGTGTTTCGCCTTGTCGGACCAAGAGAAAAGCCCTGTGCGCTTGGTGAGTTCCGTGAGTGGAAGTACACGCTTGGAGAAGTCCTGTATGAACCGCCTGTAGAAGTTTGCAAAGCCAAGGAAACATTGTACATCTCGTACCGACTTGGGCCTCTCCCACTCCACAATGGTCTTCACCTTGTGCATGTCCATGGAAACACTAGCAGGAGAGACGATGTAGCCCAAGTACTCCTTCTCCTTCTCCTCCTTCTTCCCTACCATCCAAGTATCACGCCTTTAAGGATGTTTTTGACAAACACAAGGCTGCAGTTCCTCCTGTTCATAGGTCCTACGACTGTCCTATTGATCTTGCAGAAGGAAATACTCCACCATTCGGATCGATTTATGCATTGTCACCCACAGAGTTGGAGGTTCTTCGTCAGTACATCGAGGACAACTTGGCATCCGGCTTCATTCGTCACTCAAAGTCCCCTGCAGGAGCGCCTATCTTCTTTCAAGAGAAGGATGGAAGTTTACGTTTGGTTGTGGACTACAGGGGTTTGAATCAAATCACCATTCGGAATCGGTACCTGTTGCCATTGATCCTGGAACTTCTCGATCGGCTGCGAGGAGCAAAGGTGTTCACGAAGATCGACTTACGAGGGGCCTACAACCTTGTACGGATTCGTCCCGGCGATGAGTGGAAGACTGCCTTCCGTACAAGGTATGGACATTTTGAGTACACGGTAATGCCTTTCGGCCTTACCAATGCCCCAGCCGTGTTCCAACACATGATGAACGACATCTTTCGTGACTTCTTGGATCAGTTTGTGGTGATCTACCTCGACGACATCTTGATTTTCTTCAAGGACCAGGCAGCACATGACAAGCATGTACGACTAGTTTTGGAGCGGCTTCGCGAGCATGGCCTGTACGCGAAGTTGGAGAAGTGTTTTTTCGATAGGGATTCGGTGGAGTTCTTGGGCTACATCATTTCTCCTGCTGGCGTTTCCATGGACATGCACAAGGTGAAGACCATCGTGGAGTGGGAGAGGCCCAAGTCGGTACGAGATGTACAATGTTTCCTTGGCTTTGCAAACTTCTACAGGTGGTTCATACAGGACTTCTCCAAGTGTGTACTTCCACTCACAGAACTCACCAAGCGCACAGGGCTTTTCTCTTGGTCCGACAAGGCGGAACACGCGTTCACAACACTCAAGGACGTCTTCATGACAGCTCCGATTTTAGCACATCCTGACCCTTCTCATCCTTTCTTCATTGAAGCAAATGCCTCGGATTTCGCAGTAGGATCCGTCTATCGCAAGTTGGAGAGGACAAGTTGCTTCATCCTGTAGCTTTTCACTCTCGTAAGTTCCTATCAGCGGAGATCAATTACGAGATTCATGACAAGGAACTCAAGGCCATTGTGGATTCGTTTGAGGAGTGGCGGCATTTTCTGGAAGGTGCTGCACATCCTGTACAAGTTCTTAAGGATCACAAGAACCTAGAGTACTTTCAAACGGCTCGAGTTCTCAGTCGGTGACAGGCTAGGTGGCGGAGTTCCTATCACGTTTTTGACTTCGTCATCGTCTACAGGCCCGGTTTTTTGGAATGGCAAGGCGGACGCATTGTCTAGGCGCTCTTACCTTGCACCAAGCCCGGGCGATCCTGCATTCGACTGTCAAAGGCAAGTGATGTTGGGTCCTGATCGATTCCGGCTTGCGGCACTGCAGGTTCATCAGGCTCCAGCAAATTCAACACTCCTACAGGACGTCCGTCGCAGTTGGCTATAGACGACTTGGCAAAGAATGTGTTCTCACACATTCATTCTGACGTTGCAAGTTCCTCCTCTTCCAGTTCCCGTCCAGACTGCAACCTGTTCCCAATAGGATGGACTCCTGTACCGGGAAGGTTCTCCTGTACGTTCTGTTGGTATTTCCAGGACTCGTGTGGTACAGGATTGTTCATGATACCCCGGCTACAGGACATTTTGGTGGCCTGGGTTGCGGGTTTTATGGAGAGGTTTGTTTACGGAGTGTGTGACACTTGTCGCATGTCGAAGATGCCTCATCATGCACCCTCTGGTCTTCTTCGTCCTCTTCCTGTTCCTTCTGTCCTTGGAGATCCTTTCTATGGATTTCCTCACAGATCTTCCTCCTTCTCGTGGATTCGATGCAGTTCTTGTGGTGGTTGACCATTTCACCAAGCAGGCTCATTTCCTACCTGCAACAAGCAAGCTACATGTCAGACAACTGCCGAGTTGGTGATCCGTGAGGTGTTTCCGACATCATGGTCTTCCTGAGAGTATTGTTTCCGATCAAGGTCCACAATTCATGTCCAAGTTTGGTGAGAGCTCTTCGGAGTCTACAAGTTAAAACGGATCTTTCTTCAGGATACCACCCAAACCGATGACAGTCCGAACGCACAATTCAGACCTTGGAACAGTATCTTCGTTGCTTCATCAGTTACCAGCAGGAAACTGGTTGGACCTTCTTCCAATGGCGGAGTTTGCCTACAACAACTCCGTTCACGCATCTACAGGACAGACACCTTTCTTTGCTCTTACAGGCCACCATCCACGTTTTGACTTTGCTCCTCCCGCTTCTCCTTCTTCCGCTCCTACAGTACAGGATCGTCTTCAGCATCTTCGGCAGGTACAGGATGATCTCCAGGTTCATCTTCAGCAGGCACAGGAACGATACAAGCATCATGTTGATGCTCACCGTCAGCCGGCACTTGCATACAAGATTGGTGATCTCGTGTGGCTTCTTCGTCGACACATTCGCACCAATAGGCCTTCTTCTAAGTTGGATTTTCAGCGATTGGGCCCTTACAGGATCGTGGCGGGGTAATCCTGTAGCTTTCCGACTCGAGTTACCATCCACGGTGAAACTTCATCCTGTGTTTCACACCTCCTTGTTGGAGCCGTATCATCTCCTTCTCTCTTCCCGGTCGTGTTTTCTTTCCTCCCCCTTCTGTGGTCATTGACACTGAACCTGAGTACGAAGTCGCAGCCATCCTTGATTCTCGTCTTCATCGCCACCAACTCCAATACTTGGTGGATTGGAAAGGGTATTTTGTCTACTGATCGCACTTGGGAACCTGCATCCAACTTACTCCATGCTTCTTCCAAGGTTGCTGCCTTCCATCGGTATTATCTGCTAAACCAGGTCCCAAGACTCATGGAACTCGTTGTCGAAGGAAAATCATTCAGGGACTCGTATGTTCGGGACTTGATGGCTTTAGTGATAGCGCATCGTAGTAGTCCTTGCTAATGATCACACACATGAATAAAGAATAGAAAAGAAAGGGAAAACATGAGATGAAACTCATGACACGAAAGATACACTAACTAATTTTTATATTTCATCATAAGAGCACACACAAAATAATGTCATCACACCTATTTACAAAGTAAGAAGAAACTAGAGACTATTCTCTATATCTATATGTGTCCTCCCTCTCAAACCCTTGAGCCTTGGTTCCTTATATACCCAAAATAATATAAAGAATGCATGTAGGGTAGGGTAGGGATGTAAGAGAGGGTGTAAGATGGGGGTTACATAAGAATAATGGTAGGGGGTTATGGAAGAAGGTGGGCTTGACCCATAAATGATGGGGGTTATGGAAGAAGGTGGGCTTGACCCATAAATGATGGGGGTTATGGAAAGGGTGACTTGATTTATGGAAGGTGACTAGGAAGGTGCATGGAAGAAGACAAAGAAAATGTGCATGGTCAAAGCAGGCACTAATCATATGGATTAACATAATAATGTTGACTAGTTTGACCATGCAAAAGACAAAGAAGGTGAATAGTAAAGTGAAATGTAGACGTATAATACGAGTAGAAGACTAGTATAATACGAGTAGAAGACTAGTCCACTACATGCATACCAGGGGCTACCAAGGTGACGGTCCAAATTTTCCCGTGACATAAATCCCACCCAAACAACACGCATTGCCACGCGATGCGGGTTGTTTGAAAACTCATAGCTACTGTCGAACATGAAAGCGCTTCAACCTGTAACCATTAACCCGTGTGCCATGCTGTTCTCCATCCAAGTTTGCAAAAGATATGACCCATTCTTATAAACCTCCACAATGATGAAAGGTCCATCCCATCTTGGTAAGAACTTCTTTGAGAAGGTCTTATCCAATCGACTATCATATCGCATCACTAAATCACCCACCTTGAGTGGTCGTTCTCGAATTTCTTATCGAATTTGGCCTTCCACTTCTGCTGCATTGCTCCACAAGTTGCAAGGCTTGTCTTCGTGATTCATCCATGCTCTCCAACTGAACCAACCTTGCTTGCAAGTCCTCACCATCTCCAAGCCCATGCTTCAATGCTAGACGCAAGCTTGGTATCTCCAGCTCAATTGGGAGTATTGCTTCTATACCATAAACTAATTGAAATGGTGTGTACCTGGTAGCAACTTTGTGTGTTGTCCTGAAAGCCCAAAGTGCTGCTGGTAACCACTTGTCCCAATCCTTCTTATGATCCACCGCAAGCTTAGCTAATATATTGCACAACACTCCATTCGTTCGTTCCACCAGTCCATTAGCTTGAGGGTAATAACTTGTTGATTGTCGCCGTGTGATGGACAATTGAGAAAGAAGAAGCTCCACCACTTCATTGCAGAAATGAGAACCCTGATCTGTTACTATCTCTAATGGGCACCCAAACCTGGTGACAATGTTCTGGATGATGAAATTTGTTGCGACCTCCTTGGTACAAGCTCGAACAGAGACTGCTTCCACCCACCTCGTTAGATAGTCAGTACCCACAATAATGTATCTCTTTTGTGAAGAAGCCACTGGCAAGGGACCAACAAAGTCTATTCCCCACTTCTCAAATGGACCTGTTGGTAAAATAGGATGCAAAGGTCCCTTGTACAACACTCTTCTTCCAAAAGTCTGACAAACCTGGCAAGTCCGACACCACTCCTTAACATCCTTGAAGAGGGTCGGCCAATAATATCCTGCATTGACTATCTTCTTGGAAGTGTAGTCGTGTGAGAAGTGTCCACCGCAAAATCCTTCATGGCATTGCTCCATGATCTGTTTTCTCTCCTGACGACCCACCGCTCGTCGAAGCACACCATCTCGCCCTCCTATAAAGTAACTCACCCATTACCATATAAGGTCGAGATTGTCGCATGATCGTCTTCTTCTGGGTTGTTGTACATCCTTCTGGAAACTTCCCATCCATCAAGAAATTGTAGACTTCTTGATAATCCTCCATGTCGGGTGAAAGAGCACAAACTTCCAAGAGTAATGGAACTTCTCAATGTCACCTTGGTCCAACATTTCTGCTAAACCCGCTCTTGTGCTCTTCTCATGTTGAAACTCAAAATCATACTCAGCCAAGGTCGTGATCCACCTAGAAAACTTCCCTGTGAGCCCAGGCTTATTGGCAATGTACTTAAGTGTTGCATTGTTGATGAGGAAAACAAAGTGGCGCCCCCACAAGTAATGCTTGAACTTCTCCACTGCATATATGATTGCTGCTGCTTGCTTCTCCAACAATGGGTAGTTGAGCTCTGGCCCTTGTAATTGCCTTCCTGCATAATAAATAGGAAACAAGTATCCGCTTCTCCCCTTCTGCATCAGGATCACAGTGATTGAAACTTCTCCAACGCTGAGATTGACATAAAATAACTCCTCCCATTTAGGTGCCACCAAAATCGGATGTGAACTTAGTGCGATCTTAAGCCTCTCAAATGATGCTTGGCATGAAGAAGTCCATTGAAATGCAACTCCCTTACGAAGTAGCTGGTTCAATGGATATGCCATCTCTGCAAATCCCTCCACAAATCTACGATAGTACCCTGCCAACCCTACAAACTTTCGTACCTCCTTGACACAAGTCGGAGTTGGCAACATGAGTAGCTTGTCCACCTTGTCTTGACTTGGCTCAATGCCATCCTTTGAGATCACATGTCCTACTAAGGTGCCCTTAGTACTACCAATCTGACATTTTTCCGGGTTCAAGCATCCTTTTGCATCATCCATCCTTTGGAATGCTAGTTGTACCTTCTCCAAGTGGCTCATCCTATCGCTATAGATGCAAAAGTCATCGAGGTAAACCCTAATGAATGAACCAAGATATGGTTCAAACACCTTGTTCATCAATCGTTGAAACGTTGCTGGAGCATTTGTGAGTCCAAACGGCATCACCCTATACGCAAAGGTTCCCCATGGTGTGGTGAAGGTAGTCTTCAACTGGTCCTCTTCTCGAATCCTGACTTGGAAATACCCAGAGTACCCATCACAAAATGTGTACATCTCATGCCCTGTCACTTCATCAGTATCTCATCCATGAAAGGAATGGGGTGATGATCTCGATGTGTGCCATCATTTAATCGTTTGAAGTTGACACAAACTCGCCACTTACCATTTTTCTTTGGGGCTACCACCACAGGAGAAACCCAATCTGACGTTTCCACCTTAAAAATGAAATCCGAACGCTGTAGCTTCATGAGCTCCTCATAAACTATGCTCTGTTTCAAAGGACCCATCCTATAAGCCTTTTGTGCAACTCCCTTCATACCTGGTTTAAGTGGGATCTCATGTTGCACAATATCTACTTGACGAAGCTCCTCATATGATGTCGCAAACAACTTGGGGAACTTCAATAGCATGCTCATGTATTGCTCCTTCTCCTCAGGAGTCAAACTTGAACTAAGCATCTTCTCCAAAAGAGCTCGTCGCTCCACTTCCTTTGCCTCAAACTTGTTGCCACTACTTGCTTCCTGCCCCTTTTCAACAACCCCTACTACCCCTCCTTGAGCCTCCTGCTCCTGGGTGAGTTGTTGATCATAGACCTCATGTCTATCGTGAGGCTCCACACGCGTAGCAACCTTAGGAATCGCCTTGAGGGCATACAATTCCTTCTCCTCTTGCTCACTCTCAGAATCTGAGGTTGTCACCTCACTATTACTGCTAGAATCATATTCCTCACTGGAAGATGACTCCTCATCTACAACCTTTGTTGTGTTCTCCTTGATGGCTATTGTCACTCGTCTTGACTTATGACCAATAGTCATCTCCCCCTTTTTCCAATAATTCTTAGCATCAACCTTATAAAGCCAAGGTCGACCCAAGATCATAGGATAACCATGTGCATCCCGTCGTAGTTGCATGACATGCACATCTATAGAGGTAGTTATCCCGTGCACTGTGATCGGCAAGTCAATAATCATTCCAACTGGCTTGACACGTCGATCATCTGCCACCCTAATCCTCCAATTGAGGTTGGTTGCACTTGAGACCAAGTTTCTCCATCAACCAGCTACTCATGACATTGATCTCTGCACCACCATCTACTAAAACACGTTGCACACGCATTCCATCTACTACCACATCCACAATTGGTGCCACGGCATTCGTATTGGATTCTCTTGTTATCACTTGTACATTTCGCATCACCTCATCCTCACCACTAGGACGTACCTTCTTTGCACGAGTACTAATCCCTTGTCGAAGCTCTCTCCTCAAGCTTGGGCATTTTGACAATAATTGTGCAACTGTAATGTTGGCACGAGTCTCCTAGATCCTCGACAATTGAATATTCCTTCTGCCCCTTGCCAATCCCCATATCCTGTATACCAACCTTACGTCGTGGCTTGGTACCTTCCTTCCTTTTCTTCTTGCTTGCACGTGTCTCCACTTGTTCAGGTTGCTCCACTTGTTGCTCCCCTCTGGCTCTCTTAAGACCTAAGAGATCCAAGTCACCTTGCTCGGTTGTTAACTCCACCAAATGAACACTAGGTTGGTCCCTCTGTTGTGGTGCAGGAGTTGATTGAGGTTTCTGAGGACACTCATTTGCATAGTGTCCCACCTGTTTACATGTAAAACATGTCACCTGTGGTCGTGGTTGTTGACATTCAGTGGCATAGTGACCTTGTTGTTTACAAATGTAACAAGTGACATTAGCTCGATCCCTAGGTGGCCTTGGAGGTTTTGGTCCTGTTGGCTTTGCTTGAAGCAAATGCAACTTGAGTTCGTTGAGATCTGAAGTTAATTTGGCAATACTACTCTCCAACTCAGATGATTTGACTGGAACGGTTGCAGGAATCACAACTTGGGGTGTTTGTAGAATTGGTGCCAACCTTGGTTGTGGTGCTACCGTTGAGATTGAGGCTTCATCAGGATCCATGAGAAGTGCCTCCTTTTTCATAGCAATCTTCACAGCTTCCTGCAAGTTACTAGGCTCTTTGTTCTTTACCTTCTGGCGTAATACCGGCTTCAATCCAGTAAGAAACTTGTTGAACACCAATGCATCTATCCCCACAGCTGGTTTGGACTCCTTGGATGCATCCTCCTGTCCTTCGGAGGCCTCCACTCCCAAACCACTTCGTAGCTTACATTGGAGTTCCAACACACGCTCACTGAATGCCTTGACACTCTCTTCTTCACTTTGCCTCAATTGATCCAATTGCTTCATGACCTCATCCAATGTCTCTGGCTTTCCATACTCTCCTAGAAAAGCCTCACTCAACCTCTCCCAACTAGCCTTAACATCACTAGTTTGACGTTCAAACCACTTCAATGCTCCATCCTCCAAAAAGGATGGTAGAAGTTCTGCCCAAGTGGTAGAACTTCTATCTCCATTCGAAATGCATGCTCGCTTAAATGAACGTAAATACCGATCTGCATCCTCATTTTGCAGACCATGATATACTGGAATAGACACCATCTTTACAAGTGTAAAAATGGCAAAGGTTTCACCTGATTACAAGTAGATGAAGAGACGTCACTTTGACGAGGCAATGCCCCCCTCTGTGCAAGCTCGTCAGCCTCTAGATTCTCTCTTCGAGGAACGTGCTTTATCTCAAAAGTGTCGAATCCCCTTTTGAGATCTTGAACACGCTCAGAAAGCACCAACAACTCAGGCTTTCTCACTTTCCACTGACCTTGCACTTGGTTCACCACCAACTTAGAGTCACCAATCGCAACCACGTTTTTCGCTCCTTGTTTCCTTGCCTCCTTCAATCCTCGAATCAATGCAGAATACTCCGCTTGATTGCAAGAATTAGCACTAGAAGTTGGCTCAGAAATTTTGATTCGCTTCCCTACTGGATCAGTTAGCACGACCCCTACACTCGCAACTTGCTTCTTTGGCTTGTATGCTCCATCAAAGTTGACTTGCCACATTAACAAGCACAACCGAACCTCTCACAACGCACAATACTCTTGCTTCACCAAACTCCACACTCCACAAGATTCCCAAAGACTTGGATGAATCCATCGAGATATTGTCACGACTGCGATGTGAGGATCAATGTATGGAAGATCCATACACAAACGGTGTGCCTCATCGATATCACCACTATCACATGGGTGCCAAATCTTGATCCATGCTCGATTCACCTCTCGCCTCCTCAAAAGCACATTCGCAATTGCAAGTTGTATTCCAAACTTGAATTCTTCAAATCCCCACGCTTGAATGACCACCAACTTGTTATTTAAAGCAAACCCATGTGGATGCTCAAAACAACACTTCAATATTTGATTTTGAAGAGACCTTGAAAGTTGAAAGAACCTTCTCCAGAAAGGACGCTCAGGCTCATTCATAAATAATGCACATTAGCATTCCACGCTCACCGCACCAAAAACATGTCGAAGGAAAATCATTCGGGGACTCGTATGTTCGGGACTTGATGGCTTTAGTGATAGCGCATCGTAGTAGTCCTTGCTAATCACACACATGAATAAAAAGAATAGAAAGAAAGGGAAAACATGAGATGAAACTCATGACACGAAAGATACACTAACTAATTTTTATATTTCATCATAAGAGCACACACAAAATAATGTCATCACACCTATTTACAAAGTAAGAAGAAACTAGAGACTCTTCTCTATATCTATATGTGTCCTCCCTCCTCAAACCCTTGAGCCTTGGTTCCTTATATACCCAAAATAATATAAAGAATGCATGTAGGGTAGGGTAGATGTAAGAGAGGGTGTAAGATGGGGTTACATAAGAATAATGGTAGGGGGTTATGGAAGAAGGTGGGCTTGACTCATAAATGATGGGGGTTATGGAAGAAGGTGGGCTTGACCCATAAATGATGGGGGTTATGGAAGAAGGTGACTTGACTTTGACTTGGGAAGGTGACTAGAAGGTGCATGGAAGAAGACAAAGAAAATGTGCATGGTCAAAGCAGGCACTAATCATATGGATTAACATAATAATGTTGACTAGTTAAGCAAAAGACAAAGAAGGTGAATAGTAAAGTGAAATGTAGACGTATAATACGAGTAGAAGACTAGTATAATACGAGTAGAGACTAGTCCACTACATGCATACCAGGGGCTACCAAGGTGCGTCCAATTTTTCCGTGACATCGTCTTTAGGGAGGAGGTGCTGTCACGACCCGATACAGATACAGGATTCCGGATACAGGATATGGGTTGCAGGACTTTCCTATAGGATTCCTACCAGGATTCCGGACACAGATATTCCTACAGGATATGCCACAAGATATGCCTAGAGGATAAGGAACATGTGGACTCATCTTAGCCTCTACATGCATGCATGCAACCACTTTTAGCACTCATGCTAGATAGCTCTTGGAGTTGTGAACATTAAGCTCCAATTGTTGTACAATCAGTTACTATCAACACCAGTCTTACTACGATCAATCTCGTCTTGTCTTGTTCTTGTCTTGTTTCCTGTCCTGTTCCTGTCTCGCTCCTGTTTCCTGTCCTGCTCCCGGATCCTGTCTTGCTCCTGGATCCTGTCCTGCTTCTGTCTTGTTCCTGGGTCTTGTCCTGCGCTTTCCTGTCTTGCTTCCGGATCCTATCCTGATCCTGTCTTGCTCCTAGATCCGTCCAGTTCCTATTCCTAGTTCCTGTCCTGCTCTCGGTCCTGTTCCTGAGTCAAGCCTTTATGTCCTTGGAATCCTGTTCTTTTTTAGTTCCTGGATCGTGGCTTGACAGGAGCAGGATTAGAGGCAAGTTCATGCATGGTAATGGTAAGAACTCGGAGAGGAGAAGGAGGAAGTTGTGACTGGAAAAGAGGGAGGATCTTGGGGGGTGGAACAGAAGCAGGGTAACAGAAAGAGGCAGGATTGGAAAAAACCTGTGTGGATGTTGATGAGTGTACAGGATTGGAAGAATCCTATATAGGAGTCCGTGGTTGCGCAGGAGTGGGGAAAACCTGCGAATGTGCTAAATCAACAGGAGGTGGATCCTGTTGAGGAGGAACCTTCGACACTAATACAGGATTGGAAAACCCTGTACACAAAAACGCAAACTTACAGGAGTGGAAAGAGCCTGTGGATGTGCTGAGGAACTAACATGAGGTGAATCCTGTCAAGGAGGAGTCTTCAAACTGGTACAGGAATAGGCACGGTCAATCCTGTAGCTTATACTGCCTCAGATACTAAGGATGTATCCTGCACACAGGAAGGTACAGGATTGATCCTAGCTATTGGAGAGGAAAACGTGAGTGTCCTAGACCTCTAGTTGACTTGCGGATTTGCAACAACGAACCATGGCATGCCCAAAATGATGGGAGTTGACCAAGTCTTGATCAAGTTGAAGGAAATTGAACAATTGAATGTGCCATAACTGCAGGAGAGAGGTTCGGTAACATGGGTAACTGCGCCAGAAGCAATCAGACGCCCATCGGCCACCTCTACAAGAACTGCACGCTTCAACTTCACCACCGAAATGCCATGTTGAGTTGCAAAAGTGTCATTCATGAAGCATGCATTTGCACCAGTGTCTAACAAGGCAAACTCCATGAGCTCTCGATTATTAATATGAATGTGTACAGGAAACTTAAGTGTGTCAAGCCACGATCCAGGAACAAGGAAGAGAGTAGGATTCTGAGAATAAGAAGGCTTGACTCAGGAGCCGGACAAGGAGTAGGATAGGAACTTGGAACTCAAGAACAGAAAAGGAGTAGGACAAGGAACAGGATAGGAACTAAAGCAGGATAGGAACTAGGAACTTAGGAGTAGGACAAGGAGCAGGATAGGAACTGGAGTAGGATAGCAGGACAAGGAACTGGATAGGAACTGGAGCAGGATAGCAGGACAAGGAGCAGGATAACAAGACAAGGGGCTGGATAGGAACTGGAGTAGGATAGGAACTAGGAAGTCAGGAGTAAGACAGGGAGCAGGATAGGAACTGGAGCAAGATAACAGGACAAGGAGCAGGATAGGAACCGGAGTAGGATAGCAGAATAGGAACTGGGAATTCAGGAACAGGACAGGAACATGATAGGATCTGGAAGCAGAATAGGATCCGAGAGCAAGACAAGAGCAGGAAGCAAAGAGCAAGATACGAACAAGACAAGAACAAGACAAGAACAAGAATGATCGTAGAATGACTGGTGTTGATAGTAACTGATTGTACAACAATTAGGTCGGAGCTTTATGCTCACAACTCCAAGCTAATCTAGTCATGAGTCTAATCTAGTCATGAGCTAAGAATAGTGTCCCTTATCCTCTAGGCATATCTTGTAGCATATCCTATAGGCATATCCTATAGGAATATCCTATAGGTATATCCTGTAGGAATATCCTGCAAGCATATCCTATAACCCGTATCCTGTATCCGAAATCCTGCATCCTGTATCATGTATCCGAAATCCTGTATCCTGTATCGGGTTGTGACAAAGTGATGGAATGGTATGAGCAGCACCAATGGAGCCTGCACCTACGTCCAACTTCGCGGCTCCTAGACGAAGTGGACATTGAAGTTTTCCGACTGAACTTCAGCTTCAACTTCACGCGTCTTGAACTTCCTGGCTTTAATAGGACATTCTGCCACCTTGTGTCCTGCTTCACCACAATACAAGCATAGGTTCTCACTGTGGCGACGTTGCTTCTCAGCAGCGAAAGAGAGCCACGCTTGGATTTCTCAACCTCCATAGGAACTACTCCAGAAGGTGGTGCAGGAACATGTACCACAGCTGCAGGATTGGTTTGCAGGAACTGTTGACGGGATCTTTCCTGACGACGCTCGAACAAACGGTTGCAGCAAAACAGCTTGTTGCATGATCTCCGCTAATGTTTGGGCATCCGGTAACGTAAGGAGAAGGTCCTTCACGTCATCCCTCAACCCAAAACGGAAGTGTTCGATCAATGCAGTCTCGTCCCATGGAATGTTCGTGCAAAGTTGCTGAAATTCGGATGCATAGACGGAAGCTGGTCGGGATCCTTGAGTGAGCTTCCGTAACTTCGTGCATGCGAACGGTACTTATCAGGATCTCCAAAGCAGGCTTCAAAGGCAGCCACGAAACCTTCAAAGTCTTCCATCAATGGGTCGTCACGCTCCAGCAAGGGGGCAACCCAAGCCCGTGGAGATCCACTTAGTAAGGATGCCAAAAGGCCAACCTTTTGTGCATCAGTCGAGTAGCGCGTGGTTGCATGCGGATCAAGAGCCGGATCTGATTCAGGAAACCTTGGAAATCGGCACGATTGCCACTGAACTTTCTGGCATGCTAACTTCGGCTCCGAAGAAAAGTTCGATGAAGAGGGAACCACCGATGCCTGAGAGAGAGCCTGCGCAGCAGCCTTGGAGGATGCATCAGCAGCTGCATGTGCCGCATTGGTGGAACCTTGCAGATCGGTGACCACTTGGCGCAAAGTGGCCAGCTCATGAAGTAACATTTGGTGCTCGCGTTGAAAGCGCTCAAAATCAGCCATGATCTATGAAAGAAAAAAGGAAAACGAAGGAAAGAATCAAAAAAAGTAGCTGGAAACGGAGAGCTATGAAGCAGTTACTATCAAACTGTCAAGCCACGATCCAGGAACCAGGAAGAGAACAGGATTCCAAGAACAGGAAGGCTTGACTCAGGAACAGGAAGAGCAGGACAGGAACTAGAATAGGAACAGGACGGATCCAGGAGCAAGACAGGATCAGGATAGGATCCGGGAGCAAGACAGAAGAAGGCGCAGGACAGGATCCAGGAAAGGACAGGAAACAGGAGCGAACAGGACAGCAGGAAACAAGACAAGAACAAGACAAGACGAGATTGATCGTAGTAAGACTGGTGTTGATAGTAACTGATTGTACAACAATTAGGTCGGAGCTTTTATGCTCACAACTCCAAGAGCTAATCTAGGCATGAGTGCTAAAAGTGGTTGCATGCATGTAGAGGCTAAGATGAGTCCACATGTCCCTTATCCTCTAGGCATATCCTGTGGCATATCCTGTAGGAATATCTTGCAACCGTATCCTATATCTGGAATCATGTTCCTGTATCGGGTCGTGACAGCCAGGTGTAATTAGGTATTTGCAAGAAACTCTAGAAAAAGCTAGCACTTCTATTTAGAAAATTTTTACCCTAATTTATGTGTCCCAGTTAAGTTTTTGGTTAGTTCCAATGAGTTTGGCATGTCGGATATGAGCTAGGGTTGACCTAACCCTAAGGTTGCCCTGACCCCACACCCAAAACCCCTCGGGATAGGGTTTAGGGGTTAATGGGTCATTAACTTAAAACTCATAGAGTATATTCCTATTGAGAATGAGATTTTGTAACAGTCCACTTATGTAAACAGGAAGAGGGGGGGGCGCTCTGTCACATATATTAAGTAGTACATGTAAAGAGTTCTTAGGTTCAAGTTCATTACTCTTTATCTAGCTTGTGTCATCAAGGCACAGCCCTCTATTGTGCCGCTCTAACTTTCAGTCAATAGGGGTACGTCCCACCTTCGGGGTAGCCTACCTTAATGTTAACGAATTCATGACTGAAAGGTCTTGTTGGAATGCATGTTTCAAGAGTCAAAGGTTGAGGCATGTCTCCTCCACGTCAAGTTAGGTGTAGCACTCACCGCTAAGCAAAGCACATTCATGTCCTTATCCAATTGTGAACGTTCCAAAGGGGTTTAGAGTTAGCATTTAAGAGCCATATTTATGGCACTTGGTGTAACTCTTGAATCTAAGGGGCTTGGTAGTTCACATCGTGGAAGATAGTGTCACATAAAGATGTGACACTAGGTTAGACAACACATGGTATAACACTCGAGGCACACCCTTTGGAGTTGTGTCATGCGTTTGTAGCCAAGGGGATGGATACTCTAGCAAATAGGCATGCATTAGGTGTTAAGCCTTGGGCATCATTTCAAGGGAAGTTAGGTCTCATAACTAGGTGCACTTGGCTAAGGGATGTTTTACTTGAGATTTAAGGGTTGAACAACCTAAGCTCATTAGCAAGAACTTTTTGTGAGGCATTCGCAAGGTCATGTACTTAGGGTTATTCAAATCTAGCCTTAGGGAGTTTACTTAATAAAACACTCATGTTCACCTATGGCGCACACTTGTGTCCTCATTAAGTACTAGCCCTAAGTTTAAGGTATGACTTGGCCACTCACACCCTTAGGGGTTAGTCTTGGCTTAAAGTCTTAAAGGAGTTATATCCCGGATGAGGGTGATTCCTCAAGGGGTAAGTGACAATGTCTTAGCTCTGTCACGGAGATATGTGTAAGGCACATCTTCTTAATGAGGTTAGGGCATGAGCCTGTCTAGGTTTATTGGGACAAGATCTTTAAGTTTATTCAGGTTATCTTTTAGGGTTTGAGGATAGTCATTTTAGGAAACTTAGAGTGGGACTCTAAGTCTTTTGCTTAATTACGCATCTTAGTCAGACTCTTGGGGTCATCTTAAAAGACTTAGTGTTGCTCACATAGAATGATGACATTGAATGACCACTTAGCAGACGTGTTGCCACATGTTGGCCTTCGGGTTAAAACTCTGATAGTATATGCTCAACAATCTACTAGTGGCTCAAAAAAAAGCATTTGATCTCTTTGCAAATGAAATATCCACCAATTGACCAATAAGAATTTTAGTTTGTCATTAATATCAACAATTTGCGAAATCCTTCATCCTCCTAATTAAGCTAGACGTAGCTTGCAAAGGGCACCAAAAGCACCCTATTGAAGGTTAAAAAAAGCATTTAAGAATGCTTCATAAGATAATTTATCATGGAGAATAAAATCCATAGAAAAACCTACGGAGTAGAAATTCTTATTAGTAAAAAAATCTTCAAAAGAGGAAGTTCTAAATGGAAGGAAATCTTTGGTGATAAGATATTGACAGTTACGTGGTTGGACCAACATGGTAAAAGGGGATATGAAAGTGAAGAGACATATGGGAAGTAAGTCTCCACACACATAATCTCCAAGCTTGCTTCTCATGTATTCATCGTAGTTGCAAGGTATGTTATATGTATCCTTTGTATATGTAATCTAGTGTGTAAGCTATCCAATGAGTAATCTAACATGGCATGTGCCAAAGTAAATTTTATGTTTTTAAACTCTGGAGACTGGGCAAGATGTATGAATATGATAGAACTAGAAGTGTAGGAGATATATCTTGTAGTCAAGAAGATTATTCTAACATTGTTTTTCGGAGAGAATCATATGAAACACACCTATTCCCTTCTCGTCGAGAGATGTTAAAGTGCCCATACACTTACGTCACCACTGATTCCATCAACTCATTCCATGGAGGGACATCACACATTCCACTCAACTATTGAACATATAGAGGTCAACATCTCATATATGTACCTTAAGCATCTCTCATTTAGCTAAGAGAGTCAATCTTGCAACTTGCCAAGTGAGTACTTAGGTACCAAGGCATTGTTCCCCTCCTAGTGGGAGACGTTGAAGTGCCAATACACTTGCCTCCTCTATTGCAAGCGTTCTCATTTGACAAGTCCAGGTTCCTCTCTTTCTATCATTCATCTCACATATAGTAATCTTACTTCGCATACAAAAGTACTACATGGCCTATCTGCACTAGGGAGGAGGTACAACACTTTTAGAGTTTAACCCAAAGGGTTAACATGTGGCTTTCAAGTGGCCATTCAACGTTGACACCTTATGTGATGTTAAATCTTTCAAGATAACCTCAAGAGCTTGACTCATGTGTCTAAATAACACAAGATTTAGAGTTCTATCTTAATTCTCTAGAGTGATTATCCTCTTGAACCTTACAGGATAACCAAGTAGACTTTAGGATCTTACCCTAGGCAGGTTCATGCCCTAATCCCCCAAAAAGACATGCCTTACACATACTCTCATGATAGAGTTAAGGCATCATGACTTACCTTTTAAAAAATCACCCTCATTTGGGAATATAACCCGGGGGACCTTGACCCCGATTAACCCTTAAGGGTTTGTGAGGCCAAACTATACCCTAGTCCCAAGGTTAGTACTTAGTATCAACACAAGTGTCTCTAAGCATGTGACCATGTAAGTGCCTCACAAAAAGCTCAAGCTTAATTTGGCATGTACATGTTCAAACACCCCTAAGAAGAACACCCTAAGCCAAGAGTGCTTGCTAGCACACCTGATTATGAGACTTCCTTTCTTGAGTAGATGCTTAAGGTTTAGTACCCCAATGTAAGCAAAGACATGCATGCTTAGTAGGATATCCAACCCCTTGGCATTAAACATGTGACACAACCCTAAAGGGTATGTCTTGGGCATTGTAATGTGTGGCAACTAGCTTATTGTCACATGTTCATGTCCAAAAAGTAAGCTATCTTGCCATAGCCCTCAAACTCAAGAGTAACACCTGTTGACAAATGTGACTCACAAATGCCAATATTAAACCCCTCTATAAACCTTTAGGAACATGGTAGAGAGAACCCATCTAACTAACTAATGTGTACTTCGATAAGATTTTTCAAGTGTGCAATTGGGTTATGATACAAAAGCTAACCCCTTAAATTGGACTTATGCTAAAAAGAACTAAACACCTCTTAGTTTGGCACATGTGTACACCTATTCTATATATGACATAGCCTCCTCTTTCACCCTCCCTTCCTATTTTATAAAGTAGACTGGCACAAAATCTTATTCCAATGAGTAATACTTAGTGAGTTTTAATCTAAAACCCACCAACCCCTAAACTTTATCCCTAGGGGTTTAGGGTGTGGGGTTAGGGAAACCCTAGGGGTGTTTCTACAATTGAAAATCTAAGACATGAAAAATGAGGAAAGATTTTCTAAATGAAGGTGCTAGCTTTGCCTATAATTTCTTGTAAATACCTAATGACATTGGTCAAACCATCACCAGATATTTAAGTGCACTAAGCAAGCATTTTCATATACACATAGGGTTCATCAACATAGTTCAATATGTAACAATACTAAATTTAAATTAAAGAGCAATCATAGTAAAAACCATGACAATACTACTTGTCTAAGTTTGGAGGATAGTGTCACTTGCCTACAAACGTAGCCAAGTTATCAAGCAAACCACATTCCATATAGGTAAGTTCTCATGTAGAGAAACAACACCAACATTCTTGCACAAGTGGTCAATTGTCATGTGAAATGATAACACCACATTCCTATACAAAGGTAAGCTCTTGTGTATAGGGACAACATCACATTCTTGCACAAGAGGCCATGCAAAGGGACTCACATCCCACACAAAGGTAAGCTCTCGTATATAGGGACCCACATTTCTACACAAGAGGCCATGTAGAGGACAACACTGCATCCAACACAAGAAAAGCTCATGTACAATGTTCGAAGGGACAACACAACATTCCCACACAAAGGTAAGTCACATTAGGAGGGCTAGCACCCTCTAATAATAAAACACTCCAATAGGTTTTCCTCTCTACCATAGGCATTCAGGTTCAAAATCCCTCCACTAATGGAGTCCATCACTTATGGGTAGCAAAATGCTATAGTCGATAGGTTTTTCCTTCCATTTAGGCTAAATAATTCCTCCTACCAAATGGAGTTCCTCACTCCCAATGGCATAAGGCCTTCACTGATAGAGTTCCTCTTTGATGTTCACCATCTCTTCCATGGAAACTACCTCCTCAAGAGCTACCACAACAAGCTACCATATGCTAGAGACAAGCTTTATTATTATTTATTATAGTCTCCAATCTAACATGTAGCGAAATGCCTCCCTTGAGTCCATAATATGATTGCAACAATGGCCCAAGGGCACCAACACACATATAGTGCTACCTAGGAATATAACTCTCTTTCCCCCAAGTGCCACGAGCTAGCACACTATTTAGGGCACATGCACATGGCCACCATGCCATCAATTAAACATATTATATTGGATATATTCTATTGATTGGCTGGTTGTACCTAGACACCACCAAAGTTTCAAACACCATTCAAATGGAATATTTAGTAAAATATGAAATATGCTTTGGAATATTCTTAGTTTAATTACTTATTTATTAAACATTAGCATTTATACATCGAGGCGGTGGATTTGGAGCAATATATACCTCTTCTCCACAAACAACACACTTTGATTCCTCAAGTTAAATTGGTAAACTTAATTATCTAAAACTAATTCTTAGGTTCTGCTTCTTTGAATCCTCCACAAGGGGCATTTAACATGTAACCTTGACTTGAGAAAGTGTTAGTAAAGCTTCCTCTTTAGAATTATTAAAAACATATCTTTGATGTATGAGACAAATGTATGCAATAGATTCACATAGGCAAGGAGGCAACTTGTGAAACTTATGAACAATATTCCATTGATGATAAACATCCATCATACAAAATGCTCAATCTAAGCATGCACATTTTATGTAGCTATGCTAAATAAGAATCTAGCTGAAATGAAAATTAATGAATGGTGTTTTTATTGTGCCAAGACACTAAGCAATTGTTGTGTCTGTCGTTATTATTATGCTATCTTATGTAAAGTTACTCCACAGAGAAAACCATTGATAAACATGAGAAATAATTTGGAGAAAAATAAAAAAACATAAACTAGGGAAAAAAAAATGAATTACGAGTTGTTCGACATCTCCACCAAGGAAAAGAATGTATTAAATATTAAGAATACATACAAAGTTAAAACCTTTTCCTTGTACACATATGTTATATATGGTACCTTTTAACCTAATTATGATATAGTTCTTTGTGGTATAGTATATACACAATATAATAAGATATAATCCTTACAGATGATTATTAATTATCAAAAACAAAATTCACACATACACACATATATATACATTCTCGTATTAATGTTTAATGTTTGGCTACGAGGAAGGCTTTTAAGATGTAGACCATGACATTGTGTATGGAAAAATTGTTAGTATAAGTTTTATATATATTAATCTTGTGTCTGTTTTACAAGATGCCTATGTTTTAAGGGAATGAACTCCACTATTTAAATAAATGTTCAAGGTACTTGCTTTATATAGTATTCTCTCTCTCTTTCTAAAACATATTTGTATTAATGTGCTAAATAACATTTTCACAACTAAATACAATTGTGTGAAATAGTGTAGTCATCATATTTATTAACATAAAATGTTTGTTTAAAATAGTTAACCCAAAAAATTCTTTTACATTAGAATTAAAAATTTTAAATTAAATACTATACATGATAAGCATCTTATATTATTAGGAATGTCTGACTCGAAAGTGAGAGTCACATTTCCTTTTTATATTAGGGAGTTTTATAAATAAAATAATCTCTATATATTTTTTTTATTAATAAAATTTGCCAATAATTTATTATCATTTCTATTAATATACTTATATTGTTATGCAACATACACACTTTTATGTATATTAATGCTTGTTAGTTTTCTTAATTAACTTTGGTGTCATAGTAAAAACTATGACTTGACCCTCTACTTTGGATGTTGACTGTTGTTACCTATTGTACTATGTTGACGGACCTAGATGTAGTGAGAAACAGCCCCACTTAGTGCACTTAGGCGTTTAAGGGTAGTCCAGCCGGCTATCTTTATATGTCACGAGGAACTCTAAAGATAACCAACCGAACTACCTTTAAATACCTAAGTGCACTAAGCAAGGCTGTTTCTCACTACATCTAGGGTCCATTAACATAGTACAATAGGTAACAACAGTCAATGTCCAAAGTAAAGGGTCGAGTCTTAGTAAAAACTATGACATTTGGTATTTGATAATTACATTAATAAGATTATTTATGTGAAACTAAACGCACTTATTTTCTCAAAAAACCTATTAAAAAAAAGAGAATACACTTTACTTTACATTAGAAGAAGAGTTAAATTTAATTATCATATTTATGTTTCATTAAACATTATAACTCAATATGAGTTAAATTTAATTCATTTTATTTTCATCTTTTCATTATACATTGTAATTTAAGTTGTTAAATTTTTTAAGCATAATTTACTTAAATAATACTTGAGTATATTTTTATTGTTTGCCACGATTAACTAAATTGATTTTAAATCAAAGTTTTACTATTTATGAATCATAAAACCTAGATTAGGTTTATAAATATATTGCATTTAAATAATAACTTAATATTATATTCATGAAATTAAAGGACATAAAATTTAATTAATTAATTTAATTTAATTAAAACCCATCAAAAATCATATATATTAAATTCAATTTTGTTACTTTAGATCAACATGGTTTTTTTAGTGGTTTAGATCATGATCTAGGTCAACTTTGTTAATAATGGATTGTCTATTTTGGATAAATATGCTAATTAAAATAGGGAAAATTCCTCATATGCCCCTGGCTAAGTTCATAATTCCCATTTGTCCCTCGAATTTCATATATTCCCCATATACCCCTGGGGTTTGGGGTTTGGGTGACTCACCAAGGCCATGCTGAGTCATATGGAGAATAAGGGAAATGGAAGGGAAATAAAAATAAAATCAAATTAATCAAATTAGAGTTGTGCATGCCCGACGGTTATGCCCAAGTCCATTACATCTGCTGCAATGGAACGGACGCTTTTCTCTTCCTCAATCTCCCGTCCGAACCCGTTTCTTCCTTGGTCATCAAGGGGGCGTCATGTAGCAGGTGGGAGCAATTCTAAAAAGACAATTCTCCCATGTCAAATGGGAAAATTGTTTGGGCATATGCAGACTTGAATGCATGAAGTGTGAAACACTTGTGTGCTCTTGATTGAACTTGGCTTTGAATGTTAGTTTAGAAGCACGGGAGATGGCATGCTACACCTTATTCAAGATAAGATAATGAGCTGGTTTTATGAGAGGAGAATGATAGTTGAAAAGGCTTTGGAGCATGCTAATGATTCAACGTTGGTTCCAAATACAAAGAAATTTGTGCAAGCAAGCATTGCAAGAGGGAGGCATTATTGGTGTAGCTGGCTAATGCTGAAGTATTTCAAGTGCAAACATCATGGAATGCTTGCATTGTTAATATTCGACTCCAGACTTGTACATGTCTTGAGTGGCAACAAATGAAGGTTCCATGCTACCATGCATCAGCAGCGTTGCTTCATCAACGTATGCTTCAACAACATTAGATGTCAAATGCCCAAACCGTTAACCTTGAAAGTAGGCAGTGGCCCAATGTTCCGATGATGACCTTTCAACCCAAGCTGCAGCAAGAGGAGCTTGAGATCTTATCTCATTCAGTGCTTCAACATATGCCCCTTCCATTAAAGCTCGAGCTACTTTCCAAAGCAAGGTTACCAAATCCCCACTTTTGAACTCCCTTCTGAAGATGTCGCATGCAATATCCATGAGAAACATTCCAAAAATAGCAAGAACACCTTCAACGACCCCCTTCTGTCTGTCAGATACAAATGTCATCCTGTTCACAAGTGTATTGATAAAGAATCCTTCAGGTTCTAAAGAAACCATTTCCAGTTGTCAACATTCTCATTATCAATCACTCCAAAAGCAATAGGAAACAAAGCCCATTTGCATCAACACTTGTCACTGTCAATAAAGTGCCCTTGTATTTGCCCTTTAAATGAGTCCCATCCATAGCTACAAGCTTCCGACAGTGCTGAAATCCCATCAAGCAAGTAGCATAAGCCAGAAACAGCATGAGAAACCATCCATCATGAGTCCTTTGGATGTTTGCAACTGATCTAGGATTGCTCTCCACCACCTTATCACAAAACTCCCAATTTAGAGTACCCAACTCATCATCAGCCTGGATCTCAGCTAGAGCTCTCTCCTTTGCTCTCCAAACAGTTTTGTAAATACACGAACACCGTCATCCCTTCTCACATCATCAAGAAGATCCTTTGGATTGCAGCTTGGTTGATCCTTGAATTTGGAGATGTACTTGCTTGCTACCAATTGGAGCTTGCTTCTTTGTTGGTCAGGCACTAAATCCACTGCATGTGTGTGTGGTCTTGAGAGTTCTGATGGTAAACTCTTTCCTCCAAGCACACTAGCGGCATGAAGCCTCCACACGCAGTCAGCCTCCTTGCATCCAACAAGTGTACCTCTTGGAATCTGTTCATAGTGTGAATTTGCATCATGGATGCAACACAATGCACTTTCACAGCGTACTTGAGTGATTCGATTGAATTAAAACAATGGCCAACCTGAAACAATGCCATAGCTGTAAACAATAGATTTAGCCCTGATTAAAATATTTATTGCTTTCCAGATGACTCAACAATCGCTTGTTGACTCAGCATGCCCCTGGTGAGTTACCCAAACCCCAAGGTATATGGGGAATATATGAAATTGAGGGACGGATGGGGAATTTTCTCATTAAAATATTACAAATTTCAAACATTTAATGTCTTCAACTAATATGTTAACCTTAGTTAAACACTTTTCTTTTGGGTTTTATTTAACATATTTATCCCTTACAACATAAATTCAAAAAATATAGTGTTAATAATTTAAATTCGTCATTACACTCAAAATTAAGTGAAATGATTAAAATTTTTATTAACAAAAAATGATAATTATAATAAGTAAAACTTTAATATATGGATGACTAAAATATTATTTATATGAACACATATAACAAATATATTATTCAAAGGAATTTTATAATTACTTATACTTGATATTCTGTAGAAAGTACAAATTATTCAAAGGACAAATTAAGTTGAATATATTACATTATAAAGTATTATGTTGTAAGTTTCAAGACAATTATAAGATTATTAGGTGAGTGTGAGCGAATTTATAAATGGCTATACATAATTTGATCTCCATTGTTGAACTTAAATTAAAATTTAAGATTTAAAAATTGAGTAAACCTATTAATCAATAGCTATGGAAAGGAAAAGGTCAACCAAAATTAAAAGTGCTACAATACTATACTTTAAAACTTTTGGTGAGAAAAAACCATGTTTTGTCATAACTTTATGACCATTTTTTACAAAAGTGTGACTTAGGGTTTCAATTTCTAGGAATTTGATGTTAATTAGAGTTAAACCATGCCTTATGGCCATAATGTAGCATCATGCAACATTCTCATACATGTGCATGTACATTTGTATCAATTCTAGGGTACAACGAATGGAATAGACTGCTTGGAGTCGACAATCATTAAAAGAACCACTTCAATTGGTTAGAGGATTTAATTCAATGGCTTGATATGCAGATGGTTCATGGCTTCTTGATGAAGGATTTGGCATAGGTGCTAGGCTACAATCATAAATATTTTTCTTTTACTCTCTGGAAGTTGGGCTGGATTCTCACAGCTAATCATGGAACAAATTCGGTCAACAATCTAAGAAGCTATTCCACTAAATTGATTTGGAAGCAACTGGGGTGTGAAGGTTGTAAAGGGGTATCTTACATCTCAAGGCTGTCACATTTCAAAGTTAAGGATATATATATATATTTGGTGATTCTCATAGATGTTTTTCTAGGAAAAGAGTGGGGCGTGCATTACAATTCATAGATCCTTTCAAAAATAAAAGCAAGAAAACAAGAGTCATTGTACAAAGGACTTATGACATTATGGAACCAATGTTATTGTGGCATATGGATTGTAAGTTGTCTCAGTTTGTCAGTTACTGATTTAGTTTTTGTTTCTACAATAAATCTACTTGTATTTTATTATATTTAAGTCTTATTAAACCTATTAACATATATATGAATATATAATTATTATTTTAAAAATATTCTATTCCATGGATTTATCGATGGTGGTACTCATTACATTCTTTGTTGTGTGGTGTCTTGGAACAAATGTGCTGCAACTATATATAATGTTTATGTTGAAGCAGTTCGATAGTTTGGACATCGAAGCTCTAATTTTGCATGCGAGCACTCTCTCGTTGAGCTAGATATGCAACTCACATTTTCGAGTCATTAACAATGCTTTCTTGAGAAGTAAATCAACTTGAAACCAGGTAAGTCATTTGTTTTAAACATTTTTGAAAACTAATTTTATTTATTTTTTCACTGCAAAGAATAGAATGGGTTTATTTGAGAAGGTTTTCTGGTACTACAAGTACCTAGTCAACCTCATGGAGGATGTTGGACTGCTAGATATTTCAAATCCTTGGCACAAGGAGTCATTGCGCCTTTCCTGGATGCTTGAGATCCAAAGTGCTATTGACAAGTATATCAATGCATGGAACTATCACGTAGTGCGAGCTACTCATGATCGTAAGTCTCATGTTCCTGTGAAAGAATTCCAGCTTGAGGAGCAAAGAATGGAGTAAGCAATTTTTTTTTTCTATAAATGTTTAATAGTTCCTCATTATAGTGTCATTCCTCCTTTAACGTCTTAGGAGATTATGGTCATCGAA
Organism: Selaginella tamariscina; assembly: GCA_003024785.1. NCBI lineage: Eukaryota > Viridiplantae > Streptophyta > Lycopodiopsida > Selaginellales > Selaginellaceae > Selaginella > Selaginella tamariscina. Next base: position 191,078 of record PUQB01000331.1, on the reverse strand, counting down.
GATGAATATGATAATGAACTAGGTGCTTTCTTGCCAAACATAAGCTCATTTTTAGTTTCATTTGATATAACAAATCACTATCCTAACAAGAGTTTCATATTGTTCAAGATGTTGTATATAAAGTTAACAAGACAAGTCTAAAGGAGGACATGTTGTTTTTTGTTACATCTTAATTGACTTTGGGTGTGCATCTGCATTCCAATAGAACTTACCACTACAAGATGATGTCGCTCAAGTACTTGAAGGTGGAGATGATCACTGAAAAAATGTTGTCAACTGTTAGTGCTGTTCTTATGAATATATGGTCTATTTCTTTGTATGGAAAGAGCTTTCATTTTATTTCTAACTTGCTTATTTCTTCGTTTAACTTTTCGGAACATGGATAGGCTTTGGCAGCATGGCTATTGCAATTGCAGCCTATGTTGCTATGGCTAAGGCATCAACTTCAATAGCATGAACTGCTACTTCTTGAGCAGCTCTTGTTGCTGCTAAGGTAGAGTCACAAAGACAATGGAGGTGGAGCTCCTAATCAATTTCCTTGTGAACTCGTTTGAGTTCCGTCTTTCTTCGACTACAACATAAGATGGTGATGTCTTTATATGAGGCATTGAAAGAAGGAAGGCTCGCAGGAGTGGCAAGAAATCTCCTCAAGCAACTGGGAGAGTATTTTCATTGTGCAGGAGAAGGAGAGGCAATAGAAAGAGACTTCAATGATTGCACTAGCATGGATACAGTCGCTTGTGAATCATATAGTGGAGTTTAGAGAGGAAGTAGACAATGGGGAGTATGCTGGTAAGCTGCAAAAGGTGCTTAATCCACATGGGAAGTTGGAAAAGAATGCTCAAGAAGGGAAGCAACAAAAAAGTGCCAGCAAGATGAAGAAGGCACCACCAACAAAGAAGCAGAAAACTGCTCAAGTGATGCCAGTGAGGATGTCGGCATGAAAAGGGAAGAAGAAGCCCGTGGTGGAAAGTATTCAGTTGGATGACGAGGATTCAGGTGGTATAGGAGAAGAGGAGGAAGAGCAGACCGAACAAGCTCTGTCCATGAAACCACTTAGGACAAGGGGGAACATAGAAGGAAATGTGAAATCCGATGTAGCAGACCTAATTGCACTAAGCAGGGTTGTTTCTCACTACATCTAGGGTTTGTCAACATAGTTTGGTAGGTAACAACAATGGAGAAGCTAGAGGAACAAGTACTAATAGGTTAGATGGAGCAATCGGATGGCAAGCTGCAGGAGTATCTATGACAAGAACCGCAGGAACAACAAATGGAGCAGTCATAAAAAAGACTATTCGAGGTGCATAGTGGAAAGGAGACAATGCAAGAGGCACATGAACTGCAAGACACACCACATGAGGAGCTGCAAGGAATGAGTTTAGCATCACAGGATGTGCCACAACTGGCTTTGGCGTTGTACAACCAATTTGTAAACATGGGGTACGTGGTGGAGGACAGAGCAGAGATTAGAAGGCTGACTGCAGAAGTAATGGAGGTGGTGGTAATGCCAAAGATCAACACTATGCAGGCTACAATCAATAGGATTGGAGCTCAACCAATGAAGACAAGGACTCCTAGTCCTCTAGTTCCTGAGAGCAAGCCTGTAAGTGTCTTCGAGCCAATTCTGATGGCACAAAGAATCACCAGAACATAGAAAGAGCTCCGACATGGAGGAGCACTCCTAACAGTGTTGGGAGAGGAACTCCAGCCACTACAGGTGGAGAACTAGAGTTTTTGACTGTAGATGGCTTCCATGGCACAGGAAACAGAGAAGTTGAAGGCTGAGTTTGCCAAGTATAAATAGGAATGTGAGATAGATTATCCTGAAGATCAACCAAAGAATGAAGGAACATGACAGATGCAGTGAGGACACTGTAGGATTCAAGGTGGGGAATAGTGTTAGGGATAAAAAAAAAAGCATGTAGGAACAACATACATAGAGATTTCCTATGGTGGAGAAAACATGTAGGGCAGGAAAAATACTACGGGGATAGAAAAACTCTTACGATGGTAGAAAAGATCCTACACGGGTAGGAAACAAACAGTTATGACGGTTGGAGGAGGACATGATTCAGTTAGGGCAAGAAGGGGGAGAGAGAAGGATATGCAGGCTATGCAAGCTATGAAGGCTATGGAGAGCTATGAAGAGGAATGCATGAGAGAGGATCTTTAGGAGAGAAGTAAGTCTCCACACTTGTTATCTCTTTGTATCATTTAGTAATGCAAGTGCATGATTATATATATGATATATTATTGAATATATTCTTGTCATGTGAGAAAGCTATCTTGTCAATGTTATAACATGATAATGGCCAAAACAAAATCTTATTCTTGACTTTAGAGACGAGATAAGTTATATATAAATATATTCTATGTTGAAATCCCATAACCTTTAATTGGGAAAGCTTTTCATGCGTTGTGAACAGTGATTCTGCACACATGAAAGTTTTACCCATGTTAATAGGTGGTAAAAGCTTTAGGATGCTTCAAGGCTGTCGTGGAGTACATTAGACATGTTGAGAAGGACTCCTTTGCCATCTCTTCGTATTTGATGTCCAAAGTTTGGGTACAGCTTGGGTGAAACTTTGGTAGGAGCAAGAAAAGGCAAGCTCATTTCAACTTTAGCAGTGTCTCCAATGCTGATATTATTAAAGCTAAAGACAAATCTTTGCTATGCATGATCTTGCATATAACAATATAGACTCACATCACCAAGTTAGACTAGGCTATAAAGTGAGCCTTTGAAGCTTAGAAGTATCTAAGAACTCGCATTTCAGTTAATGTGAAATAAACAGAAAGAAAGTGATTCATTTATAAAATGATAGGAAAAAACATAGACTTAGTTTCATGCATAGCCATAGTCCTTGTAAGCAATAGAAAAAGCAACTTCTTCTAGAGAACTTCAAAGCTTGAGTATGTGTTGTGAATACACAAGCTCCTAGAACACATATGTCCCACTAAAGGTACTCTTCGGACTTCACAATTCCAGGTTCAAACTTGATGCTTAAACTGATGTTCTTTTTGAAGTAGCTCCTATCAGTCACAAACCTGTATAGTTGCCACAACTCCTTTGGTGTCATCTTTTGAACAACAGTTTTGAACATTTCATAAGTCGTTCTTCTTTGACACACTCACATAGTAGTGGCTCAGCTTCAACTCCAAATGAGGCAGAGAAGGTTTGTTCAAGGAAGTTGACTCTTATGTTGTCAAGGACATAATGAAGCTCTGCTTCCTCGTGCTTCTAGCATTCTATGCAAAATTCTCGATGGTGAATCGAAAGCCATCTTGCAATACAGTTGCAGTAAGGTTACACTCCTTGAAAAAGCTAATTGGACACAACATGCCTCATGACTTTGTTCACCTCATCCAAGAACGTCTCTCCAACCTTGATCTGCATCCACAAAGTGTGTAAGGTTCCAAAGCTTTGACATTTGGAAGATGTTCAATTTTCACTTGTTGAGCCTCATCAATTGTGAAGGTTCATAGATGGTTCAATGGATCCCACATGTTAGGTGCAGACACTTCAATGTCTTGTCCAAACAGCCCCTTAGATTGAACCTCGGATCATCAATTGCTAGCATATTGTCTACGAGCAATGAAAGGTAGCATAAGTACATTTTTAAGGCACACAAACTTTTAACCACACAAGGTGGAACATAATTTGTCCCATGATCATGCACTAAAAAATAATGTAAGCTCATATAGCTTTTTGTGTTACTTGTCGATGTGCTTCCTCTTCTAGCTCCTCGTCTTCCATGACAAGAGGATGCCAAACATGCCCGTTTTTAGTATGGCCAAAGTATTCTCTCAATTGGAAATATAAAAGTACAACTATTAGAAAAACAAAAAAAAAAAAGAAAAATAATAGCTTACATGTGACAAAGCTTGCTCCCATGCTACCGCAAAAACACGTATACTAGGACCTCCTATGTCAATGGTGCCATGTTCAATAATGCATTTTCCCTTGTAACCATACTAGAATGTTGGTCTTGAAAATTGTTTAGACATGTCCAGATGAAAAGAGCTATCAAAGTAGAAGTACTCGCTGTCTTCAAGTACCTAGTAAATACAATATTAGAAGAATATGAACTTGAAGAAAAAAAAATGTACAAACCACTTGCCGAGCCACAGGAACCTATATAGCTGAGAGAATGTCTTCATGATAACTTCATCAAATATGAAGTCCTGCATATCCGTAAACATCTCTTTGCAGCCTTTAGCAATTCCTAGCTTGTTTTTTCATGGTTCTTTTCTTTTGCCTATTCGGGTGAACTGTGTCTGAACTGTACATAGCAGGGAAGTAGCTTGCCTCTCCAATTGACCATGGATGAACACTAATGCTGGCTCTCTTGACCCAATAACCTTTCGGCCTTCGCTTCTCTTGTTCATCTATCTTGAGCTTTGCAAGTAACAGGACTGCAACAACCTTTTGAGTTGTCCTAGGAGGGAACTCTTCAAAACGCTTGTAACCCTCTCCCCATTTTAAATCTGCTAGAACATTCATCTCCATCAGCAGCAACTTCTTGTGTTTAGTATAGGTACAGTTCTTGTCCATGACAATAGCACATGCCACACTCACACTGAACCAACGAGAAATCATCTTCAAGTTAATAACAACCAAAGTTAAATTGTTTAGATGTGTATATCATTTGCTATTGACTCTGGCAATGTCATCCACCATTTTGGTAACTGCTTCACTTAGCAATGTAGATGATCCATATGTATTATACAAACACAAATTATTGGACCATTTACATTTAAATAAGGAAAATTACCCTTGCTGCAGTTGTCATCTCTTGCATTCAACTTGTCCAAAGTGTTGAATGCTCTAGAAGTTTCAAACCTCATTTGACATCTTGAAATTACATCTCAATAATTACACAAAAAAAAAAAAAAAAAAAACCGGCAAACACAAAGTAAAAAAGCATACCATTATAGGTAGCACTTCAGCTAGAAGGCTTTGTCTAGAGCATTCTCTTGGCAAGAAGTCATTGCATTGCATTTCTATAATGCAAAAGCAAGCTTCAGCAAAAATGTGAAAAAAATTACTTCTCAATTTGTCATCTTAGATGAATGGAAGTTGAACGTGCATTGTCCTCGTTAGTATCTTGCAAGTTTAGAGAAACTAAATGGACTTCCAAGTGCTTGAACATACCTCTGAGTTGTCATCTTCTACTACAATGGGTTGTATAGAAGCTTGCAAAACTCGTCGTGAAACACCAACCATCTAGATGAGCATTTAGTGCATCAATTGAATGAATATTTGCTCGAGGTGCAATTTTCCTTCTTCTTGGAGGTGTCTTCAATGGAGAAACAATGTCCAAGCCCACTACTTTTCTCTTCTGCCAAGTCATTTGCATTGGAACGTGAGAAAACAAAAAACAAGGATGAAAAAAATCTTACTGGTGCTATGAAGCTTGGCTCCTAGGTCTTGTGCATGCATGAGCTTCGAAGATGTAGTTTCTATAGAATTATGGCCACCGCCTAAGTCAATTAAATGCCTATTTAATTTTGGATTCAATCTAGGCCACTAAAGCAATCAACGGTCAGCCATGCATCCTAGATGAGATCATCATATGCTTGGATGAATATGCTATAGCCATGGATGACTATGCTAGATTCCACAAATATGCTTGAATGAATATACTAAATTTTGTAATGCCCATTTAACCCATGTATCCCTAGAAACTGAAACCCTAAGTCACACTTTCGTAAAAAACGATGGTAAAGTTATGACAAAACCATGGTTTTTTCTTGCTAGAATTTTGGAGTATAATATGCTACACTTTTAACTTTGACCTGACCTTTTCCTTTCCATAAATGGCTATACAAAATTTGATCTATACCATCAAGCTTAAACTAGATTTGTTTAGAGTTATTTGAGTCAAATCTACACTAATATTGTAAGACTTTAAAGTATTTAGTTTCACAAGAAGATTGGGAATATGCACAATACTAGTATATAATAAGTTTATTCTATGTGTCTATAATGAATGAGGAGCTTATGATTTTATTTAAGAAAATAAAAGGCTATTAAAAATTAGTTCTAGTATACACAGCTATAAACTATATATTAACCAAAAGGCATGTGTATATAAAAACCATGTGTGTGAGAGAGAGATATGTATGATGATTTATTACGTAGGTAAACATGCTACGAAGGAAGAGGGAAGAGACTGAAGATGAATGTGAGCAAAGACTTTCAGCTCAAAGAATAAGGTATTACCAACAACAAGAGGTAGAAACTCAAAAGCAATAAGAAGCTAAATTAGAAAAGCAAAATGAATATAAAAGAAAACGACAAGTTGACCACACTACAATTAAGAAGAACCAAGGAGAGAGGTTGGCAAGCCACACACAAGCCAAGAGGGACATCATGCTGAAGATATGTAAAGGTGAGATTGAGGACAAACAGCAAGAGAAGCTAGCATCCCAACAAGATGAAACAATAAGACCAGTATGATCCATATAGATGCCCTCATAGCAATGGATAGACTTCTAAAGGAGATACTCATTGATATCAAGCCATTCGAGGAGATGATCATTGTGACTAATGGTGATTTTAGATAGCTCCTTTCTATGGCGAAAGAAGTGATCTGCACAGAAATCATAACAAAGCATGTCAAAAGCAATTATCTTTATTCCAATTTTAACACACTGAAGTTCATAAAGAGCATGAGGGTTCATAAAACATGGTCGGCAACCTTAATGAATGTTGTAACTAAATGGGAATGATACATGAAAATGGGAATACAAAAAGAATCTTTAATTAATACTTATGTATTAATTATTATTATTTTAAACATACATTTTAAATAATATTCTTTTTTAAACATATATTATTCTAAAAATTATTTCTTTATATTAAAAAATGTTAATTAAATAATTAAAATTGCTAATTATTAAGAAAATGGGACTATAAACATTCCCATTTTAGTTATAACTATCATCAGTTTATACTATAACTGCCCTTTTACTTTGGACGTTGACTGTTGTTACCTACTATATTATGTTGATAAGCCCTAGGTGTAGAAGAAACATGCCCACTTACTACACTTGATATCTAGTGATAGTCCGACCGAGTGTCATTAGGTATTTACAAGAAACTTTGGGCAAAGCTAGTACTTTTATCTAAAAAACTCTTACCCCATATCCCAATTAGGTTTTTGAGTGGTTCCGATAAGTTTGGTGGGTAGAAATACCCTTAGGGTTGACCTAACCCCACGCCCTAAACTCCTCATATTAGTAATGGTCATTAATTAACTCACCAAGTATATTCTCTTTAAGAATGAGATTCCGTGCCAGCCCACTTATGTAAACATGAAAACGAGGGGGGGCTCTGTCACATAAATAAGGTAGAGTATGTAGGAGTGAGGGTTCCTAGGTTCACGACTGAGCTCATTACTCTTTTCCTAGTGCAAACTCTAGCTTGTGTCGTCAAGGCACAACCTCTGTTGTGTTTTAACTTCTAAATGATAGGGATATGTCCCACCTTCGGGGTAACTTACCCTTAACATTGACAAATCCATGCCTGAGAAGTCTTGTCAGGATGCACGTTCCAAGAGGCAGAGGTTGAAGCTTGTCTCCAACCTCCTCCTCCACATCAAGCTAGGTGTAGTTCTCATGGCCAAGCAAGGCACATCCATGTCTACATCCATGTCTTTATCCAACTGTGGATGTGGGATCTTGTTTGACAGGTTCACATTACCAGTTCCTGAGGGTTCACTAAGGGGTTCTAAAGTTGGCATTTAAGAGCCACGTTTGTGGCACTTGGTGCAACTCTTGAATCTAAGGGCTATGGCATGATAGCCCACATTATGGAAGGCAGTGTCACATGGAGATGTGACATTGGGCTAAACGTCACACGATACAACGCCCGAGACACGCACTTTGGGTTGTGTCATGGGATTGTCGTTAAGGGGTTGGATACTCTAGTAAATAGACATGCTTGTGCTTGCACTAGGGTGCTTAGCCTTGGGCATCTACTCAAGGGGAGGTTAGGTCTCATAACTAGGTGTGCCTTGGCACACTTGGCTAGGGGAGTGTTCCTCTTGGAATCCAGGGGTTGAACAACTTAAGCTTGTTAATAGGAGCCCTTTCGTGAAGCACTCGTAATGTCATGTACTTAGGGCTATCCAAACCTAGCCTTAGGGAGTTTACTTAACAGAACACTCATGTTCACGAATGGCGCATACTCGTGTCCTCACTAAGTACTAACCCTAGTCTAAGGTATACACTTAAACCCTTAGGGTTAGTCATGGTTTAGGGTACCCCCTTATCGTCCTAAAGGGGTTATACTCCCTAAGGGTGATTCCTCAAGGGGTAAGTGACGATGCCTTAGCTCTGGCATGGGGGCATGTGTGAGACACGCCTTCTTAGTGGAGTTAGGGCATGAACCTGTCTAGGTCTATTGAGATAAGATCCTAAAGTCTACTCGGGATATCCGTTAGGGTTCGGGGACTTATCGTAGGATTCTAAATTTTCTATTTAACAAGGCATCTGAGTTAAACTCTTGGGTCATTTTGGAAGACTTACCATTGTTCACACACAAAATTAATGCCAAAAGGCCACTTGGTGGCCACGTGTTGGGAAGTCCCATGCATGTATCACCTTAATTAACTTAATTAATCACCTCACTCCTTCAGGCATGCTTTCACATAGGCTCAACATCAAGGAGCGTGTCATCATCACCCTTTTGAGAAGCATGTATCCTTGAGCATGTCTATTCAATGGGATATGCTTAATAGTGAGAAGAACACTTGTACATGTACTTGATTGCAAGATCATTATGGGGAAGTTCATGGGATGCTGCTAGGATCAACTTGACACCACCTGACCTGACTCCCACATCCACTTTAAAATGAGATTGTTCCTAATTCGTTTAACATTTTGAACGACCATCTCAAAGTCTGAAGGACAATAATTGATATTTACTTGTCAGGACTAACTTCGTACATAAACAACTCTATGTTACACTCTCTATATGCACATAAGAACGTGTAGTCAAAATTATGATCAAAAACACTTCAGTGCAAAGAGATATATCAAAATTTTACTCTCAATATTGTGTACAAGGAAATTTTAAATTAAAATCTTCATATAATAAAGTTTACTCCATTCACACATGCATTGAAAGGTAGATCCACCAAAGGTGGGCATGTGTACTAGTATATATATGTGTGTGTATGTATTTGTATATAAAATACTACTCTGTAGACACTGAAATAAATATATTTATTTATGCACCATTTAAAAATGCATTAAAAGACAGAATATGTTACATGTATTTTAAGAAAGAGAAGACTCAAACGCTAAACTCCTTGATTAGATCTATAACTTAGAGTCATACTCAGCCGCTTAGCCCTCAACTTGCCTCCATCAACAAACCGCTTCTTACATCTGCCAACCTGTATCTCGGCTGAGATACCTTCTGGTTGTTGTAGTGCTCAAACTTGGTTTTCCCGCCGCAGAAAATGCACTGAGGCGGCGGGGGTAGGCGGAGGCAGCAGCAAATCCCCCGACTTAACCGGCTCCTGCTTCACCTTCTCCATCAACATCTCCAGTTTCAAGGGCGGATTAATAACCTGAGGACTCTTGTCCTCGTCGAGTCGAGGGCCTTTCCCACGGGAATAAGAGGAAACCGGTTGGATCTTCTTCCTGTTCCGTGTGACGGGACCAGCGGGCAAGATCTCCCCTGACTTCCACGTATCCGTATCGGATTGAGAAGTTAGTTCTCTTTTACCCGGCCTGTTTGTTTCCGATTCCGTCCGGCCTGAAAATTCGTCCGACAGGGGACGATCGGACACCTGGAACCGGAGTAACAGGGGTACCTTTGTCCTGACGGCTGCTGCATGGTCCAGTATGTAGTCGTCGAGCGAAGGGTACCACTTCTCTTCTAGTACATAAATACCTTTTGAACGATCGTGTGATTCCATTGCCGTGCAACATAAAGGCGGAAGAAAATCAAGAATGAGACCTAGGTCAATCTATAAGGATAGCCTAATTTACTATAAGGGAGTTGCCTTTTGTGTTCGCATTGTATATTCTAAGCACATTCCTGATTTTCAAAGTTAGAGGAGAATATACTTAAAATGGCTGGGGTTTAGGGTTTAGGGTTTGAGCTCTGTTTTAGGGCTTTCGATGCTGAGGAGGATCACACCGCCATCGCCACAGGTGCGCCATTCCTTCCCATTTCTATGGCACAATTTCTGAATCTATCTATCTCTCTAGGTTTTGTATTTGTTCAGGAACAATGTGCGCTTTTCATTATCATCATCTTCTTCATCTCAGGAAGATGGATTCGATGCAATGTACGGCGCTGGATGGGATTCTGGGGGAACCGAGGTAAAGATCGGTGTCTGGTGGGATTTCGAGAATTGCAATGTACCCTTTGGCATTGATGCTCAAGGTATAGACATAAGCACATTATATGTATACACATTATATGACATTGCTGTCCAATATATGGTTATATACACGGTATTACTATGCTAGCATCGTTATATTTATGTACTACAACTCTCTCTCTCTCTCTCTCTCTATATATATATATATATATATATATAATGTGTATAGCACATTGGATATGTAGACTACGGCCATATTCTGCATATCCCACTGTATGATCATATACACATGTGAATGTTACACTAAACGCATACAGATGTGACATATAATATATAATATGTATGATTTGTAGAAAAAGCTCGTATTCAGCGTTTTTCAGTATATGATCTTATACACATGTATACAGATTAAGAAGTTGCTAGGCTATTGTGGATATATACACATATAGCTGTGATTTGTACACACATTCATATGGATCTATACACATAAATATATAGTGTGTGTTGTGAACACATCGAATATGTAGAGTACAGGGACACTGCTTTCCCGATATTCAACATATCCGAATGACGTCCATATACAAAGAAATTTCTACACTAGTATGTATATATACACATACAGCTGTGATTTACATACATCTACACATAAAACTATATAGTATGTATATACGTTGTGGTATGTAGAATATGGGCGAACTGCTTCCCATTTTGCATATTCCAATCATGATCATATGCATATGTATACAGAGTATGAATTTGGTAACAACACATACAGATAAAATGTATATATGCGTAATATAAATTCAATATTAATATCAATCTTGTATCTGGATTGCGGTCAAGTGGATTCAAAGGCCCTGTGTTAACATATTTGAATATACACGTTCCCGTATGCATATACAATATTGATAATATACAGATTATTGAATGCATATATGTATCCATGTGCACACTCAGCTATATAAAATATGCATATATATAATGCAAGGTGGGTATCGATATTGTATCTGGCTTTATAAAATATGTATATATATAATGCAAGGTGGTATCAATATTGTATCTGGACTACGGTCAAGTGGATTCAAAGGACCTGTTAGCATATCGGTATGGTGACATGCTTCAGCTTTCTAGATCTGTACAAGAAAGTCTTTCGGCTACTGGAATTCGTCTTCACCATGTTCCGTCAGGTTCTCTCTCTCTCTATTTATATATATGTGTGGTGTATACACACGTGTATTATATTTAAGATTGGAATAGTCCAGGGTTTCTATACACAGGCATATACACCATTATCATGCAATTTCTTAAATAGTTGTATTCACTTACGATGCTTTATATTGCAAAGGTAGCATTACTAGTTATTTATAACATGCATATATGCATACTTATTAGAATGAGCATGCTGTTATTAGAGATATACACATACGTCTCTCTCTCTCTCTCTCTCTCTCTCTCTCTCTCTCTCTCTCTCTCTCTCTTCTCTCTCTCTCTCTCTCTCTCTCTCCTCTCTCTCTCCTCTCTCTCTCTCTATATATATATTATATATATATAATTTACTTTGTATTTGTGTATATATTTGCAAGTCTTCTGAGGTTCTCATATAGTGATACTCTCTCTCTCTCTGTGTCACACACACACACATACACACACACACACGTTGTGGTATCTAGGTGGGAAGGAATCGGAGTCTAGTGACAGAGCACTGCTTATGGACCTCATCTTGTGGACTATCGAGAATCCACCACCGGCACATTTGTTTCTCATTTCTGGTGACCGTGACTTTGCAACTGCCCTTCACAAGCTCCGCATGAGGAATTACAACGTTTTATTAGCGTGTCCTGCTGGTGGCTTTCATTTCTCCTGCACTTCTAGGTGCAGCAAGCCGTGTGTGGTAATGTACACATACATTTATCGTGTGCGTGTGTGATACTCTCTCATCGTATATAACATATATTTACGTCTACAAAAATGGATAGATCTATGTGTACTCATAAACATTATGAGAGAGTATATGTTACTCATATATTGTAAATATATACTCAACAGAAACAATGTAGGTCTCTCTCTCTGTCTGTCTGTCTCTCTCTCTCTCTGTCTCTGTCTCTGTCTCTGTCTCTGTCTCTCTCTCTCTCTCTTCTCTCTCTCTCTCTCTCTCTCTCTCTCTCTCTCTCTCTCTCTCTCTATATATATATATATATATATGATGAACATGATAATAAAAGTAATAGACCAGATTCAATTTGTTTAAATCTAGAACAGATTTATAAAGTACATACCTGAACATCTCATTTATGTTGACGCATACATGCATACTGGTATGCAATATGCACAACGTTTTGGGCTAATTCACTACTATGCTTATGTACAGACTATGCAACATTCTTCAATGTTATACATATAGGTACATTTGTATGTGCATATGTATAGATAAGTATAAAGAAATTGAAATATTTATTTTTTGACTAGGTATTGGAACAGTCTGTTCGAGGTGAATCTTTAATTGCTACAACGTCATGGAGCACTGATGGTCCCCCTCCAAAGCCGATTTTACCACCAAAACCACCATTTCCATCACCTCCTCAGCAGAAAATTCCATATTTTTCCACTCAGGTATTCTATTTTATATATATTTCTTATCACAGTTATAACACATACACACACACACACTCTCATGCACGCACGCAATAAAATGAGCTTACTTTTTTGACACAGACAGAAACACTAACATATGCATAGCTCATAGATACAATTATGTATGCCTATAATAAGTATAATTTTGTTATTACGTACATAGTATCGTTTAGAGCTCCTAAGTAACGTATATGCTCTCTCTCTCTCTCTCGATTCTGTGATGAAAGATGCAGATACATAAATGACCTATTTATTTTAATCAAACTGCATACCAAACACATTGGTGTGTGTCTGACTATATAATCCGAACACACAAACAAACACACGCAGATGCTTACATGCTTAGATTTACACGCACACATACATATACATATATATGTGTGTACACGATAATTAACTAAATCTGTTTATTTTGCATGTACTAGGAACCACCACCATGTTCGCCAAAATCCCCCATCTCCAAATGTATCTCCTTATTCAGTTTCTTCCCCACATTTTCCATCCGTCTCCACAACACACCCTTTTCCATGTCCCCCAGTCCCGCCACCTTTCTCAAACTCTAATAATACGCCTTTGCCTAGTGCATCTCCGCCACCTTCGCATAATGCATCTCCGTCACATTTGCATGGAAGCCCTAATATTACATCTTCACCACCTTTGCATGGCAAGCCACGTACAGATACATGTCAACCTGGTAAACTTAATAATAAACCTAGTAAAAAGCTGGTAAAACCTGACAAATCAAAAAAACCTGAGCCAGTTGTAGAGGTTCTTGCACGTTTAGATGCTCTTCTCAAGGAATATCCGCAAGGAATCTGGTTTGGGGAGCTTCAGAGTTTAAATGGTTCTAAGAAAGATACATCTTTGATAGCGATTATTTTGGTCATAAGAAGCTAGTTCCGTATTACTCACATTACCCACGCATAAGCAAGGGTCGAAAGACATCTTATGAAGGTATATAACATACATTTATAGATACTCATAATCTGCATTCTTATATTCTCACACATGTTATATGAACACATTTAATCTCCCTCTCTCTCTCTTCTCTCTCTCTCTCTCTCTCTCTCTCTCTCTCCTCTCTCTCTCTCTCTCTCTCTCTCCTCTCTCTCTCTCTCTCTATATATATATATATATATATATATATGAATGATGGTCCTTAACTGGATGTATACAGACAGATACATATCTATATATCCAAGTGTTCATGATCTGAGTCTCATGTAATGGACACCTATAATGCATACATACACACACACACACACACACAGATATATGTATCCCTCTCTCTCTGCATGTGTTTTTGTCATATGTAGTATATGTGTTCAGGATAACAGACGTGGTCGTATATTTTCTTCTCACCTGCTGCTCCTGCATCGGATATGCAAAGCAGTAGACGAGCCGGTTATCCGGTTGAGGTTTTAAGGCAGCTTAGCGAGCTTTTCAAGAGGTATACATATATTAAATTTATTATATGCAGACACACCCATGCACACACACGTGTGAATAACATATTACATTTAATAATGATATATGTAACATAACACTTTATTCGTGGTTAGCGTATAATATAGTTCCATGGAATATGGACATTATTATGACACATGTATACATTATACGTGTGTATACTAAAATATTATGTCACGTTTAACTTCGTATATAATGTACACATTTTTCCTAGAGATATAGGATGCAGTGTCTCAATTCAGAAGCTTCTTTTACCACACTATGCATGTATATAATGTTTAGGCGACAACACATGGACATCCACATTTATATACACAGTCACACGCACGCACGCACTTGATATTTTCAGGTATCCGAAGGGAATATGGCTGGGTGAGCTTAATGCACAGCTTGTCGCACAGAGTATTCGCCTGGAGAATAACTTTTACGGTCACGTAAAAATTGTTCCGTTTTTACTGAGTTTTACCGGAGATGGTTAAGGTCGAACGGCGATACTTGAGTGACAGATGGAATTATATATTTATATTTAATCCGTCTGGGACGGTATATACCGAGTCAAAGTCGGTCAAGAAGCTTTTGAGTACGGATATTCCATCAAACGACGTAACTCTAGGTATGGATGTACACACACACACGCACTCACACGCACACACACACACACACATACATACATACATATATATATAGGAATTTATGTATGGCCTTGTATGTGGCAATTATATTTATTTATGATCTGTATATGTACATTATAAAGTATTCATACACTTTAGATGTGGTGAGCTCCATATTACAATATGATATTTTCATAGTATGTATTTAGCATATCCTTGGAGATAATAGTCTGTATGTACATGCAATAAGTATATGGAAAACATATGCATATATTCATATATTAAACATCTACAAAACTCAGATACTGTACGCATGAAATATATACATACGTATAATGCTATATTATGCACTTATAGCAAATTTATACAGATGAAGTCAAGGAGAAAGAGGAACAAAAAAAGGTACTATAAAAGAATATTTGCAGGAGGATATTCAAGGGCATCCAGTGCCGGTACATGACGGTGGCCATGCGCTAGTGACAGTGGAAGAACAGGTGATTTTACACACATTATATATATAATATATATATATATATATATATATATATATATATATATATATATATATATATATATATATATATATATATATATATATATATATATGCGCATTACATATACGTGTGAGTCTATGTATAGTATGATGAGTATATGTATTTATATCTGTAAATATGTCAGATACTGATATTAACCAGGTGGTAACATTTCGGTCTCGGTTGGCTGCTGCGTCGGAGAGTATATTCGGTTTTTTCAGGAAGATATACCAAAGGTTTTGGAAGGTATTTAGTTCTTAAATTATAATGGCTTTCAATAATTTATTGATTATACTCTAAACAAGTCTAATTAGCCTGAAGAGCCTGTACAAGATAAGCTACCTATGACATTTTTGGAGGAAAAACTTACCAATGAGAAAGATGACACGCTAGAGGTATTTACTTATTAACTAATATATATGTATAGATATTTATACAATATATATAATCTGCATATATGATATATATAACAAATCCTTACTAATGTAATCCTGACTGGTTCTCATTAGCCTCGAGAGTTTGTCCAAGAAGGAAAGACGTTTTTGGAGCAAAAACTTAGCTCTAAGGTACTCTCTCCCTCCCTGCCTTCTCTCTCTCTCTCTACGTATGTATATATTAATATATGCCTCTATCTAAATCTTGATTTGTTTTCAATAGCCTGAAAAGTTTGTAGCTGAGGACAAGTTAACTACGACAGTAGAAATTAGCTGTGAGAAACTAGAGGTATTTAAAACACATGCTACCTATTTTCTTAGTATGTTCACACACACACACACACACACACACACATGAATAATATTGAATGAATACAGACTGGTTATGATGAGCCTGAAGAGTTTATACAACATATCTATGCGATGGTTTCTTATTAGCTTGAACCATGCATATGTATATTATATGTGTGCAGATATGTTTACATATATCAAATATATGTTTATGTGTGTATTACTTGTTTTCATTAGCCTGAAGAGTTTGTAGAAGAAGAAACATCAGATTCGACGCAAGAACTCAGCTCTGAGAAACTAGAGGTATAATCAACGCTTACGCACACATAGACATACGCACGCATACACAGCATATATAAATATGTACAGACCGTATAGACAGATATATATTCATATTAGTTAAATACTGTCTTGTTTTCGTTAGTATGAAGAATTTGTAGAAGCATAATAGTTCTGAGAAACTAGAGATATTTATATTATATTGTATACATGCGTTAAGTATGATGATATATTTTTGTATGTGCGTATACATGTACATATTGATTGTCACATTATTACATATTATTAATTAATTTTGATTAGCCCGAAGAGTTTGTACACAAAGAAAGTTCATCTACGACATTTTTGCAGCAAACTGAGGTATTAATTTCAACCATTCACACCAATGTATGTATACTCTTCATATCCGTGTTTGTGTATGCATATATTTATATAAATATATATGTATACATTCATACGAGTTAGATCCTGACATTTTTAATTAGCCTGAAGAGTGTATAATAGAAGAAAGGCCATCCATAACGCAAAAACTCAGCACCAAGGAGGTATTAACAATGTGTGTGTAGTATATGGATGTTTAACTATTCGCTATGTACGTGACTATATATTTGTATATTAATTATATCTTGATTTGTTATATTAGCCTGAGGAGTTTGTAGAAGAAGATAATATGACGATTTTGGAGCAAAAGCTTAGCTATGAAAAGGATTACAAACTAAAGGTACTTATTTAATTAAGTGTATTCTAAACTTTTCTATAATGTAAACTTAGACATTCATAAAAGTAAACATACGGCATGCATACATCACATATGTATGTATTAAAGCTGTATTTGTAGTTCCTTGTGTGTGTGTACTAACGATATGTATTGTACAGCCTGAAGAGTTTTCACAAGAAGAAAACTCATCTATAAAGCTTTTAGAGCAACTGTCTTTTCCAGAGGTATATATTTATATTTAAAAGTTTGTATATATAAATACACAGATATCTAAGGACATATATGCATACGTACGCATATAGGTACACAATATATCTCTGTACAGATATCAATATGTACATGTCTGGACATACACATATATATTTAAATGACATTTATATAAGCAATAGTATTTTAATTATGCATTAATGTTTAACTATTAAATGCGGTATTAAGCCATTATCTCATGTTAGTTCTGTTTGTTTCTTATTAGTTGAACCATTTATATTTTATATACTTATTAAGTTAGAATTCTTAAGTTTACTTATGTTTTTATTAGGGTAAAGAGCTTGTACGTGAAGATAAATCACCTCAGCCTTCTTTTCCGGTGGTATGTATTACTACATATTAACTGATAATAAATAATTAAAATTCGGACTTAATAATTAGTTATGGTATTAAATCATTGTTTGTGTTTTTATTAGACAGAACAGTTTCTATTATTAGAAGAAACGAGTCCAAACCAGGTATTTAAACATTTCTTTTATTTAAATGAGATTTATTTTTAGTTTAATTTTCATGTGACTTATATAGTTTTTAAAAGTAGTCAAAACTTAAACATATAAATATACCATATTTCTCTTTTTAATCATGAGCATTGTCTTTTCACCATTGAATAATTATGTTTTAATTAGCCTGAAGTTCTTATATACTAGAAGAACCATTGGTTGAAGCTGACAAGTCACCTGTCTTAGAGGTATTTATTTATAAGTATTCTTGTGCTAAAACGACACGCACACGCACACACACACACAGAGATTAACTGCTGACTAACTTTTTTGTTTTGTTTTGATTAGTTTGTAGAACAATCAAAATCATTAATGGTGATATTGGACAAAGGATACGCAGAAGACGTCCATTTGGAGGTTCTTTTTTTATCTAATTATTATTATATATTTAACTAAACTTACATGCATATTATTAATTTGTTATTGCAGAAGCTTAACACGGACAAGGATCACGCACCAAAGAAGAAACGAACAACAAGAGGCAATAAGAGGTTTTCGTCTTCATTACACTGTTTATAGCACGCATACACGTATCATATATGCACATAATCTAGCTCTAATGTTATTATTGTTAAAAATGTTTCCAGGAAAGCATGTGACGCCGACTCTTTACCAGATGTTGATGGTATACATGTGATATACATATTTATGTATACAGATGTGCGTGTGTTATTATGCAATGTTTTAAATTAACCACGTACTTAATAAGCCTCTTGTGTTTACTAGAACATATTGATACTGATCGAGTCGAGGAAGTTAAACCACAAACAGGTGCCTTACCAAATGCTGAAGGTAAACTTGTGTATATATACACATATGTATACATGTGTGTGTGAGAGAGAGAGGGGAGGCATATATATAAGCTTATTATGGTTAACAGAAAACTTATTGGCTGAGGAAGCTAAACAACAAGCAGGTGGCTTAAATACACCTAAACAGTGTATTAACTCCACTGAAGTATTATGTTTACTTCACAACGCACTGTCTACTAATGCTACTGCGTCTCAGGTGCATATATTCATCATACACATTTACATGCACTTCTAGACAAAATACATACATACATACATACTTATATATATACATATGCATAAGAACAATTAAGAACATGAATACACATATAACAGAGATTTATAACCCTTATAAGGATAATAAATAACTACTTAATACTTAAATTATATAATTATCAAATAACTATACTAATCACTAATTAATTGTGATTAGCCTGAAGAACAACGAACTTCAGAGCACATGCTTAAAACGGGAGATGAAGGATTGAAGAAGAATAAGAGGTTTACTCTTCATATCACACACACGCACGCATGGTATATACACTATTGGCATTACTTACTAATAAATATTGCAGAAAAGCCAGTAAATCTTTACCACGTACAAATGCAAAGCACACCGAAGGTAAACGACATCCTATATTTTGTTACATAACTATATTTTGGAGTATATATATTAAATTAAACTACTATGGTTATTTATATACGCTTAATCATTCATAGAACACATTGATGCGGACCGGGTGCTTAGCTTATTTGGCAAAGACGATACGTCTGAGGTAAACAAAGGCATAAACCTAATTTGCTATTTAACGCACACGCATGCACGCGTGTACGCACACACTTGTGTTTTCATATGTTCCCCGACGTATTACCATTCTTTTATTTGTGGAGCCATTGTTGAAGAGTTAAAAATACAGAGAGGTATTTGTGGTTTATAAAGATGTCATATATATGTAAAGTTTATGTGTAGGTGTATATTAGAGAGAGAGAGAGAGAAACGGTGAGGTGTATATGTTACGTTTCATTTTTAATTTTATGTTTTATTGAATATAGCTGAAGGTTGAAAATGATACATATGAAGAATGTATTAAACACCACGAAGTGCTAGACGTGCTTGAGAACACAGTGGCTACACAGGTTAATGTGGATCACTTGTGTATTTGTATGATATATATATATATATATATATATATATATATATAACCAATGTATGTATATTTGTTTTTCTCAGAGAGTTGAGGAAGGCAAGTCTTTATGTGAAGCTCCAACACAGACTAAAGCGAGGAAGAAATCTAAGGTATGTAGTTAATTTATAATCAAACGTTTTGTAATTATAATAGTAGAATTTATTTTCTAAGTATATATTTAGACATTATAATTAATCTGGAAAAAATAGTGATCATTTTTACTTAAGTGTATAATAAATCACCGTGTATTTTTCAGTTACAAGAGACACTAGCCTCTGTAGAAGCTCCAAACAAAAGACCACGAAAATCAACTAAGGTGACTCTCTCTCTCTCTTTGAAGACAATGGTATATGCACATCAAGTTAAATAACTATTTAGTAGCACTATTGAAGCATTAACTTCTTATATTAATGTATAGTAGCAATATGGACTATATAGTAAAGAATAATTTACATATTTAATTGTTTTAATTTACCAGAAAAAGCTTGAGGGCTTGGAGGTCTCCAGCAATACTGACGAGTTAAAGGCATGTTCTGTTTTCTATAATTGTACATATAGCTAATACATACATAATACACATACATAACATATAGCTAATACATACATAAACACATACATAACATATATATAATTGCAGGATTCTATTGGCACTTTACGTAATGAACCGAATGAATCCAATTCTGTAAGCGCTAACAAGGTAAGACGGCGTGCGTGCGTGCGTGTATGCATGTCCCTATGTGTGTGCGGTGTGTCGTTTGATACTTTGGGATTTTCTTACATTAGAAGCATATTGTTGATAAAGAAGGAAAGAAAAAGAGCCGGACGAAGAAAGATCAAGGTAATCTCTCTTTATATATATATATATATGTGTGTGTGTGTGTGTGTGTCCACATACGTGCATGTATGTACCTATTAGAGTGCGTACACATCATCGTTGCAGATCTATTGCATGCATTTTGTCACCTCCAAAAATATATGATGTTATATATGATTAAATACGTATCAATGACTCTTGTGCTGTGTAAACCAGGAGACAGAAGGACGGAAGGGGCAAGTTAAAAGGAATATTCAACAAGGGAGCCTCTGTCCAAGTCAAGTTAACCTGGTAAATGCTTATTGTAAATTAATATAGGTATAATAAGGTATAATTAGTTAGTTAATTATTACTTCTAAGGATATGTACATATAATAATACTTAACCAATCTTTTTCTTTTATATGTTAACTTACATCTTTAACAATTTCTTTATTGTATTAATAATTACATAAATAACTTTCATCCCTTATTTTAACTTCTTCTAATGTGGTACTTTCACACACACACACACTGAAATGTGTTTTGTCTGAAGCCTTAACTTTGAGATACTTAGAAATGTATATGGTTACTTCTTTCTATCGGTGTGGATGTGTGTGTGTGTGTCCGGTTTATTTCTTCCTTTAAAATCCTTACTTATATACACATGTAACACACACACACACGTGTGCCAGCTGCATACATACTTCCAACAGCCCATGGCATAATACATACACGTGTACACATATATTTACACCACAGATGTCACATTCCACATACATATATATACACACACATTGTACATTGCTTTTGGCATTTCGATATATATAATGTGTATGCATCACACACACACACACACACACACACAAATATAATCCACATTTTAATCCATCACAGATTTCACATATATAATCAGCATGGTCACACTCACTCGAATCCTCTGTTTCACCATGAACCCTAACCTTACTAATTTAATAATCAACATTACACATTTTAGGTCCACTTTTCATTAGGGGGTGGTTAATTGCTTTACCCAATTAAAATAAAATAAATTATTTATTTTACTGTGGATTTAGTTTTTCACTTGTTAGTTATTTATAATTTATAATCTACATAGCACTTGTGTGGCACCTATGTGCTGCCTACATAGCTTTTTCGGTAGTAACCAAATAATTGGGCAATTTTGCCCAGTTGTATGGTTACCGGGCATAATTAAATAACACGTGTATCAGCTTTCAAAAAAATAAATGAAAAATAGATAAATTAGAACTTTAAAATAAAGAGTGAACATGAGATTCAATAAAATATCACTCATTTACATATAAGAATATTATAATATATATATAAACATATTATTTGATATACTTATTTTGCAGAAAGAACATAAATTATTACAGATAATATGCAGATATCTGAAGAGTCTTTTTGAACATGAGATTCAATAAAATATCACTCATTTACATATAAGAATATTATATATATATATATAAACATATTATTTGATATACTTATTTTGCAGAAAGAACATAAATTATTACAGATAATATGCAGATATCTGAAGAGTCTTTTTGATATGAATAAGTGCATATTTATTACATATGTATGTGTAATATATATATGTAAAAACCTTCTTTATAATAATCAGTTAAATAAAAATTATGCATTACTAATTTATTTTTTAATTCAATTAACCATTCTAATGAAAATCACAGTGGTGGTAATAATTAATAACGTGTCATTATTTTAATTTACCACCGGTCAAATAACCGGCCGCTATGGAAAGTGGGTCTTAAATTTACTGCGGCAATTAATACTAAAATGTGACTAAATGTAATATATCTGATTTCTTGTAGAAACCAACTTACTAAATCCAATATTCAATATTAATAATAAATGAAAACTAAATTGTCATTATAAGACATTGATGTATCCAGTAACTGTTCAGTGGTTACAAACACACACACCTTGTACACATATACAAGGTGCAATCTCTTGTATGACTCTTGTATGTAATCTGTTCTATACATGTGCGATAATCAAGTTTCTAAGATAATCAATAACAATATGTGTGTGTGTATATATATATATATATATATAAAATACGAAATAAAATTTAAATGATTTTATATAAACAACTTAAAATTTTATTGCAAACTCTTAATCTACATCACAGATTGCACAGATAAGATCGACATGGTCGCACAAACTGGGATCGACTCGGGTTCTGGGCGGACGTGGAGGGCTGAGATTTCCTCGTACGTAATCATGAACGGCTGCACATATATGTCATCGTAGAACGATTTCTGGGCCTCCTCCACCAATTTTTCCCTCAGCACATCATCAGCCGTCTGCTTCTCCTTCCGTTCCTGCTTGGCCATTTCCTTTACCCTATGGTTCAATCCCCATTACAAGAATATACTTACGTTAGAATATGCTTGGTATATCCCATCTGTTTTGTAAGTTACTTATATGTATAACATAACATCTTTCTTTTGAATATATATATTACATAAGAATTATATTAATAACAACATTATGTTTTTAATTTTGCAATAATTTTTGTAAAAAAATAAAATAAAAAAGTAAACATGCTTTACACATTTATTTAATGTTAGATTCAATTTAGGTTTTTATTTTACTTATTGAATGTAAATGTAACTTATGTTTAAGAAGAGGCTTGTGTTTTAATTTATTAACAATTATTTATTAATAACAATGTAAACATAATAAAATATTAGCATGATCAATATAAATTCAGAATATAATATTTAATGGTTAAGATCTAAGAAATTTTAAACCTTCTTAAACAATATTAAAAATTAAAAATTAAACATAAATTTAGGATACGTATAATCTAAATAGCAAGTATAATATATATAACAAAAAAAAAATTTAAAATAGCATAATTGTAAAGATGTTTACGTGTTTTGTACATCAGCTTTTGTATAAAATATAAAATTATATAAAATAAAATTCTAAATACAATTATACTTCTATATAAATACGTGCGTATGTTCATATATTCGTAAGTTTTAAGCAAAAGTCTATTTTAGCGGTTGAGGAATATTCTCAGTATATGCCGAGTATACATAGAATTATAGTTATTTAATATCTTAATTATAGCTTAAATCCGAATTTGTTATTACTTTTGAACTTTGATTTTATTTAATATTATTAAGTATAATACATAACAGTTAGAATCTGCTTGGTATATTCTATATGACATATATATGAACTGTAAATAGACTTTTACTTAAAACGACGTACATAGACACACGCGCACGTATGTGTGTATGTGTGCCTCATTATGACTTTGTGTTCGTTGCAGAAAGGAACAATGCTGAAAACGTCACCGTTAAGGTTAAGTGAACGGTTGGAATCACTTTGCAGAGGAACACCCGAGAACAAGCAAGAGGTGCGTGTAGTAATATGCATTGTATAGTTTACTATGTATCTATTTAGAAGCTTCAGGACTCGAGTCACATTGCATAGAATATCATACATTTACGTTTAAAATAATCTGATTTTGAATTGTTTATATGTATATTTGTATGTTCAAAAAAAATTGATATATTTTAATTGAAGATATAGTATATATGTACGTGTACAGCAGAATATATATGTGTATCCCTCTCTTCCTCTCTCTCTCACACACACACACTTACTTTGCAGCCAGAGGAAGCTATGTTCCTCAAAACCATCTAGATTTTTGGCAAAACTACGTACTACAAAACGGTACACAGCCAGAATACATACACCCATACCTCGTACGATCTACACCGGTACGTTCACTGTGTGTTACCCAGCTAGAGTGGTAACCACAAGCTACATTATTCAATCATTTGCACCGTCGCACATGGACGCGGAAAACAATCACACGTTGTTAGTCACTATGATGATCTCTCTGTGACTTTGGAAATAGCGAACAAGGGGCTCTTGTTCGAGGTAGCCCATATGTAACCATGGTTTTTAAAGGAGATACAGGTTTTGAGCCTCTCTGCATTACCACTATACATGCAATTCTGAAGTTTACATCCCACTACGACAACACTAAGCACAGGTGCGTGCGTGTGTGTGTATCCCAATACACACATATGCAAACTCTCTCTCTCTCTACGTGTTACCGTCTTATAACACAGGCTGGTACTCAACAATGGACAAACGTGGTGTGTGTATACAAGCTCGTGCCTTGAGTTTCATAAGGAGGGCGTATCATCCCTTAGAAGCAGGAGCCCGTACAAAGGCGTACTACGGTTGTCAATCGTACCAACACCCAACGGCGAACGTTTCCTGGACGAGTTTCGGAGTTGCTATCCAGTAGGGGGACACGCTACCTTCAACAAACCGTTTGAGATCGGTTACGAGTTCAAGACCAGGGGACACGGCCAACTCCTCATGCTCAGCCTCCCGATGCACAGGGAGATCATGAAGTTCCCGAGTGCTCTGTCTCTGTGCTGTGTTACAGGAGTATAGACGGTTGGTGGGCGTGGTTGGTGATACGTGGTGCTTGGAACCTAGCCGGTGCGGCTGGTACTCTGAGCGTGGCATACACGACGCTTCCTCAATCGACAAGATTAAGAAAGCTCTGGATAAGAATGTGTTTGAGCTGGAGGTGATGCGCACGGATTCATGCTAATTCTATGGTACTCTTTTTGTGTGTATGTGTGTGTGAGAGAGAGAGAGAGAGATGAGCAGATGTTGACGCTTCACATAACAGGTAAGGCAGTTGCTAGGGCTGCTAGAATGGTACTCATAAGGAAGTGGGTCACTATGGAGTCATACACAGGCTTACAGACTTCCTGAATGCCAGCCTCACACCGTGGTTGGATGGTACTTACCAGAGAAACGGGTTTGTGTACGACCCAGTGTGGGGAGGATTAGTGAGCAGGAATGGAACCAGAGACACCGGTTCTGACTTTGGTAACGGGGCTTACAACGACCACCACTACCAGTGGGGATACTTTGTATATGCCGGAGCCGTACTTGCCAAGATTGACAACGTGTGGGCGAGGAAGTACAGGGAGCACCTATACACTCTAGTAGAGGACTACATGACGTTTAGGAAGGGGGAAGGATATTCCTTCACCAGGTGTGGTTGATGCATTCCTGGGCCGGCGGTTTGCCGACGGTCGGAACCAGGAGAGTACCAGTGAAGCGGTTAATGCTTACTACTCTGCTGCACTCCTCGGGTTGGCATACTCAGACGTGGCGCTGAAGAAACACGCTCTTACCTTGACATCCCTCGAGGTACATTCTGCAAAGTCTCTGTGGTTTGTAAAGAATGGAGCTATATATGAGAGAGAGTTTAATAAAGATAACAAGGTTATGGGGGTTCTGTGGGCGAACAAGAGGGATACTGGGCTGTGGTTTGCTTCGGCGGAAAAGAGGGAGTGTAGGACGGGCATACAGGTTTTGCCCATAACTCCTGTTACTGAGAAGCTCTTTGAGGAGCAGGGGTTTGTGAGAGAGCTTGTGGCGTGGACGTGGCCGAGAGTTAAGATGAATGAGGATGGAAGGGGTTTGTGTATGCTCTGCAGGCTGTTTATTGCGATAAGGAGGAGGCTCTCAGGAGTACACTTCACTTGCTCTTAAAAGTCATGATGATGGAAACTCGCTGTCCAATATGTTGTGGTGGATCCTTTCACGCTGGGACACTTAGTACTTATGCGTTTCACACACACATGTCATGGTAGATATTAAGATAGTAATATTATTTATATTAGTTGGAATATGCTTGTATTGATATATGACCATAATCATCAAGAATATTTGAGAATATACCTTAAATTAGATGTACTTTTTACGTACGGACTTTTTTTACTCACCATAAAGCTATTATATATATATAATAACACCAGAAGAGGGCATTCACGCTTTCCTTGGACTTGCTTGGCCGTGAACTAACGCCTACATGTAAACTAGACTTTTGTTTAAAACAAAGACCAGGTCAGGTTTATATATATGTCTGTCCGTACATATACACACATACACACACGCATGTGTGTATGCCTATTTATATATGGTTAGATTTTCTCAAGAACACCAGTACACAGTGTGGAGTAAGTGTATGTATGTGTGTACATGTGTTGTCATATGTGCATTTGTGACTATACAGATACATACAGACATCCAGATATAACACCTACCTATTGTGTATATATTTGTATGTCTGTCTGTGTGCATGTTTCTGATTTACGATGCTCATACTACATGTATGTGCCTGCACATATATAATAGTGCACATGGACACCCAACTTTGTGTTTTTATCATCTATGCATTTTTTATATACTTATGTGTATATATTGTAATTAAGTGAAACAAGCTCATTGCAATCTCCATGTTTCATAGAGTTTAAATTACGTTTTCAAATGTCTTGGAAAAAAATAAATAAATCTATAGCTGATCTACATTATGGTAATGTTTGCATGTGTTTGCGTGCATTGCACTTCTGTGTATGTGATAGTTTATACTTTATATTACAGGTAACCATTGAATACGGCACCAAAAGAAGGTAAATAGAAGAAGATCAAATTGCAAATGCAGTCATAAATGCTACTATTGAACTTGCTGGTGATGTATTGAAACCACCTTATACAATGCATATATGTACATACACATGATATACACACATATAAGATATACATACGTACATATATATGTGTGGCGTAAACAAACAGGGAAAGATGTGGTGAACAAGCCAATCACAAGGTTAATGTTCTTTTGTGAATATTCTAAGTATTTGTATTCTAGAGTTGTTACAGGACCAGAATAAAAGTGTTATTCGTCACTATAGGTATTTAAAGCTATTATTTATTTAAGTCTTAAACAAATTTTTCGTAGGAGAGTATAATGTACACATACATATATATGTTTGTGTATACATACACAGATATATATATAGATATAGATATATTCAAATACATATACTTAAAGTGTATACATATACATATGAATACACATTATACTTGCACATAAATTTGAGATGTTCATATAAACTATGAATGTAAACATCTTGAATGATTTATACATACACATTTTACACTCAAGTTGTGTGAAATAAGATATTATATATATATATATATATATATGTATATAATTTGTGTATACTCACACATATATGTAAATGTGGGTTTTGTATTAGTTCTACTTGGATAGGGCTTTGTTGCAATGCAGCCACCCTAACCAACAGTGCATCCGCATGTTATAACCCTAAAAAATAAAATATATTAACCCTCAAAATTAAAAATATATATGAATGATATATTAACCCAATATTAATTAACCCTAAATAAATATCATGTGGTATTCGGCTTTTTTTGAATAGTAACAATTTTCATTAAAGTATTTATGCATGCCTTTTTTAGTTCTAAGCGATGTGTAAGTATTGCACTTGAAGAAATTAGAGTGATTTGAAATTGTCATATTTTTGAACTCAGTGTAAGTGAGTGTTATATATTATTAAAGGTCATGTTACAGATCTTATAAAGCCCTGTCAAATTGAGGCACTTGTTACACGGTCACATAACTTCAATTGAGTGTAAAATAATGGTAAGACTTTTAACACTCCATAACCCACATCAATAGAGACAAAAGCATATGACTAATTAGTACATAAAAGTGAAGTGGTGGATTTATCAGAAAATGAAGGTCAATGTATAAACAAAGGGAGATTATGTGACCACACCAAACCAAACATTCACCTATTTGCCTTCTCTTTCATCATTCAATTACACACCCTTGAAAAATGTTTTCACCCTTGATACCCATGCCTTCACCTTTTGAAGAAGCACAACCTAGCCATCACTCACCAACTCCAGAGGAACCTATCGACAACACTAATCAACAATGTGATAACAAGCACAAAAACCAAATTAGTAAAGGCTCCTCCCCACCTTCAAAGGAACCTATGGGCAACATTGACCAGCAATGGGATAGCCAATAGATAAATTCAACTAGTGAAGGCACTTTGCATGAAATGAGATAGATGAACATATTAAGGACATCGTTAGGAGGACAATGTTACAAGTAAAAGACCAAACCATTAGACCAAACCATCAACAAGTTTCTAGAAGATATGAGGTACAGTAAGTTGTAAATAGTGGAGTACATCCCTCTATGTAGACTATGAGTTACAAATTTTAATAAGTCAATTACAGTTGTGAATCCCCAAATGTGCTTTGCATTCCTTTAGAATAAGTTGGGTGAAACCAACATGTTTCTGATATGTCCGTGTTAAACAGGAAAAGGGCTCTCTGCCTCACCTTTTCCTATTTAACCTGTTTCCTTCACGCAGACAGGAAACCTTTCATACAACGTACAGGAAAGGCTACACCCTTTCCTTTCTCAACTCTCAATATATCTGTATATATATATATCAAACTTCTCCCAGTGCCACTATGACTGGTCTCCAAAGTCAAGGGCAAGAACGGATTTTGGCTATTGCCTTGTTAGATCCATTCATTGAGAGTACATAAACACACACACAAGATTCTCTAATATGCACCTTTCATTACTAACATGAACACAAAAGACAAAGTGTAGAGAACCTTTATCTCCTGCTAAAACTTCAAATGGAGACCCTTCTGGAGACTCCTTCTCCCGTGCCCTAACTACTCCTTAACTACCCTTCCTCTCGCCACGTCATCCTTTACCTTTTCCTTTTCCTTCACCTTTTCCTTTTCCTCTCGGTAAGGATTTTCCTCCTTCACAGCCTTTCCTTCCTTGCTTACTCACCTTTTCCTCTCAGTAAGGATTTTCCTCCTTCACAGCCTTTCTTCCTTTTCCTTACGCACCTTTTCCTCTCGGTAAGGATTTTCCTCCTTCACAGCCTTTCTTTCCTTTCCTTACGCACCTTTTCCTTTTCCTTTTTCCTTTTCCTTACCTTTTCCTCTCGGTAAGGATTTTCCTCCTTCACAGCCTTTCCTTCCATGCTTACTACGGACCTTCCTACCCTTATTCTCTCTACAGTAGGATGTCCTATGCTCCTAATATTTTACCTTTAACACTGCCCCCTCCTTATTTGTTGCTGTGTCCTCACGGCAACTATCCTACTCCTTCCTTTGGATGTTGATCTTCATGGTACTGTGGATTCTCTCCTTTATACTTCCAAAAGTTGTTCTTCACTTTCCTAAGTTCTTGGTTGGAAGTTGATACCTTAAGTTGCAGCACTTGATTTCCTGCATCTTGTTCCTTAGGATCAGATTTGCTTTCTTTCCTGTTCCTGAATAGTTTTTCCTTCTTTTCCTTCTGTTCCTTTGGCTTTTTCTGTGTTTATATTCACTTGCTTTAAAGGATCTGTGGTATACACATATGTATACTCTGAAGGTTGTTCCTGCAAATCAATCTTATACAGGATTGCCTTATAAAACTTTTCCTGTAATCAGGTATGTCGTTTTCCTTCTGCTGAACAGTTTTCTTTCCTTTCAGCACTACGTGAAGGTCAATATTGTTAAGACCTTTCAAGTTAGGATATGCTTTCAGGATTTCTACTCTTTCTCATCTACCCATTAAACCATCATATCCTTTAAAACAAGAGGTCGGATTTCCTTTTTAACATACCTTTTAGTATGATTATAGATCATTGGTTTTCCTTCTCCTTCTTCTACCATCATCTTTCCTGTTCTTCCATTCTGAATAACCTTATCAGACTTAATCCATAGTTGGCTAAAACATAGTATAAACAGTATCCTTTTCTTCTTTTTGTAGGACAAGCAAGGATATCCTATATTTGAATCCTTTTACTGTGATAGTGACTCCTCTCATTATGTTAGGACCTTACACTTCGTTGATCAGCCATTTTAAGGTTAAATGGAGCAGGTTGGATGGTCCTAAACCCATCCTTTTACATTCTCCTTCTTCAATAAAATTCACACCTGAACCTCCATCTATTAATACTCTCTTTAACTTATTCCTGCCCACATACTGTGATGCAAGGAACATGTCCATCATAATCACCTTCATACAGTACTTCCTTATCCATTTTACAAACTGTATATCCTTCACGTGAAGGTGATGTTTGCTGAACTAAACTTAATGCATTTAATATCTGGTTTCTTATGTAAGGAGCTACCTTTATCAACTGTCCAAGCGTAACCTTTACCTCCTGATTTATAGCTTGGTGATACATGGAGTCCATTGTTTTATCATGTAATGGTAATAAAAAACTTTGTTCACCTTTATCTATATCACCTTTGTCTGTACCTTCTGATTCGTTATCAGTCTGACCTTTCTGGTCAGATCCTGCTCCCTTGTTTACATTTTCCTGTAACAAGCTCTCCTTCTTGTTAGGAATAGTAACTACCTCCTTCTCCATCATAACAAGAGGATTCCTTCTTCTTCTCTTGAAGAGCTATAACTGCCCTTGCAACGGGTGGATACTCATCCTTTTCCTCCTCTATTTGAATAAGCCGTGTTGTAGGCTGCACATTAGTCGTTCTGGTGGAAGTAGGAGGTTGTACATTCCGCCTAGGACATTCCCTAGAGATATGTCCTGTTTCACCACATGTATAACAAACCTGGGAAGGAAAATTCCTACCCTGTGGTCCTTGTTATCATTCCTTGTTATAGGAATCATTTCTGCCTCTTTGACCTTGATATGGTCTTTCTCTCCTCTATATTGCCTATCATTTCTTTCAGGATAGGTCTATCATTCTGCGCCATTATATGGACCATTTTTCCTGCATAATACCTTTCCTCTAATTTCGTAAGGATTATCATTCCTTCTGTCATAATATCCATGTTCCTATTCTGATAAGGAACTTCATTCCTTCTCATATATATTGTTCCTGTTCTCATAAGGAATGCATTATCATTCCTATCATTCCCACGATTCCTGTTAGGTGGGAACCTTCTAGGAGGTGGACGTTCATCCATTCTCCTTTCTCTCTCTATACAGCCACATTCTGTTAGGAAATGTTGCAGTTTCGGGCTACATGTCCTTCCTTTCCGCAGATTTGGCATGTAGGCAATTGCAGCCTACATTCCTCCAGTATGGCCAGGATTGTTACATTTAGTACACCATACTTTTTCCTTTAACTCCTCTTTAACTGTCATTCCTTTTAAAGTTTTCATCATTTGAGCCAATGCTTTCTCATCTATAGGATATTTTCGAACTTTTACTACATCAGCTTCCTCTTCCTCTTCATCAGAGGATTCTTCCTTTCTTCCATATATTTTCACTTTCCTTCTGCAATCTTTTCTATCTGCCTTCTCTTCTTCTCATATATTTTTAATTGATTAATGAGATCCTCTCTATCCTTTTCATTGATAGTAAGTGCTAGATCTCTATATGGTTTTAGCAACCCTTGCTTATACCATTGCAATAAGGCATCCATCTTCACATATGCCTTACACTTTTTCTCATGTTTCTTAAAACGGTGTGTATATTCATCTATCTTTTCTGTTTTGCCTTGAAGGATAGTCCTTAACTTCTCTAAATGTTCCTCCGGCAATTCCTCCTTTCTGAAATATTCCTTAAATGCATCAGTAACCTTCTGATAATTCTCTCTGACTTCCTTTTCTAAATCATAATACCAGTCAGAGGCATTTCCTTTCAATGTATGTGGAAATATAAGCAGCCTTTCTGCATCCGTCACCTTATACAGTTTTACTACCTCTTCAAACTGTTGTAAGTGCCTTTTCGGATTTTCCTTCTTTCCTGCAGAGAATGTGGGATACATCACCGTACCCCCAAACATTCCCGGGAAAAGTGCCATATTTGTAATAATCCTTTGCTTGGTGTATTCCTCTTACACCTTCCTCCCTCCTCTGCGGGAGTTTCAGGAGATCCTTCTCCTTGCAATCTCGGTCTATGAACAGGCACTCCTTCCGTTCCTCTCACAGTCTCCTCTAAACCAGCTGTTTGATACTGCCTCCAATTCTCTGGATCAGCCTCAGATTTCTGTATTGTTTCTGCGATATCCTCTACTATCTTGCCAAGGATATTTTGACGTCTATTTTCGTCAGTTTCAGGTTGCTGTTGGGCAGCCACTCTATTGGCCTGCCTTTGGTTCCTTTGATCAGCTAAGGCTGAATCAGGACGATGGTTCCTCCACGGTTCCATTCATTCCTTCTCCTTTACACATCCGGCTCTACACCTTCCGAGCCTTTTTCAGAATGAGAATTCTTTTTTTTTAGCCTCTTTTCTCAATGAATGCTAACACTGCAATGGCAAAATCCCTCCGTGGTTGCCAATTGTTAAACAGGAAAAGGGCTCTCTGCCTCACCTTTTCTTATTTAACATGTTTTCCTTCACGCAGACAGGAAACCTTTCATACAACGTACACCCTTTCCTTTCTCAACTCTCAATATATCTGTATATATATCAGACTTCTCCCAGTGCCACTATGACTGGTCTCCAAAGTCAAGGCAAGAACGGATTTTGGCTATTGCCTTGTTAGATCCATTCATTGAGAGTAGACATACACACACACAAGATTCTCTAATATGCACCTTTCATTACTACATGAATACAAGAAAAAGTGTAGAGAACCTCTATCTCCTGCTGAATAACCCCTGGAACCCCCTCTCCGTTGCCCTAACTTCCCTTAACTACCCTTCCTCTCGCCACGTCATCATTTTCCTTTTCCTTACCTTTTCCTCTGGTAAGGATTTTCCTCTTTCACAGCCTTTCCTTCCATGCTTACTACGAACCTTCCTACCCTTATTCTCTCTACAGTAGGATGTCCTATGCTCCTAATATTTTACCTTTAACAGTCATCACAAAGTACTATTCAAATATTAAGCTAATGCAAAAATACCCTTTAATATTGTAGGACAAAGAGCATGAATAAATCGAACTAATTCTAGTTGCATAGTTGGCCATTAATATATTAAGTTTGATTAGTTCTAATATATTAAAATATGCTTATTAAGTTCGATTAACAAACCTAATACTAAAGCTTATCACAAACTCATTAAGCTATTTTCGTATTGTATGCAAATGTTAAAACTCCTACCAAATGTCCTTTCAAAATAATTAGTCAAATACATATTTAGATCTTTCAAACTAATTCATTATATCATTTGAGAGTTGCATTTCAAAACATGTGAAAAACTCTTAAAGTGCATGTCATTTTATTATCAATGATAATGAATAATTATATGAAAACGATTTAATAAGTTATAAACATGATCCTAAAGAATCCAAAAACTTTTTAAATGAATTCTTAAATTTATAGTCAACAAAATGTAAAGTAAAAGATGTGTACATAAAGGACAAATGAAGACAACTCATCGTTAATAAGTGAGTTTACGTGTTAATGCAGATGTGAGTATTCCACTAATAAAAGCTTATTATAAAATGTTGTACAAGGAAGAACCCTAATTATATATTCAGGTCTCCCATCATGCAACACGTGGGGCTAAAGGCTAGGTAGGTCAACACCCATGTGTCATCATGACACTGTAAATACATACATGTGACTATTTTGCATTTTTCTTTTAATATAAAATTTTATGGTAAACGTACTTTCAGAAGTATTATATAATTATTCACTTATTTATTTATATATGTTTGCAATTCATATCGGGTGTCCAGTCCTCACTCCCCACACAGTGATGGCAAATAAAGAGTCCATTTGGATCGACTTTCTGCTTTATACGATAAAGTCGCTTGTAATTTTCTCCATAGAATGAAAACTTGTAATTTGGTTCATTGTAATCCGCCTCATTCATGTAGCTGCCTGATCCGGGTGTGATGTCTATAAGTAATTTGTTCAAGGTTGTCACCAAGCTCTTGAGTTCATTCTGCTCCCTCACAGTTGCATTCCAGGTAGTAAAAAGTACTATGTGCCATGTTGCCCGACGCCAAGCGGGATTCACTGCGTTATCCCGTGGTTCGGATACCTTCCCGCCAGCAACAAGTGCACCCAAGACCAGCTTGTGGTGTCTCCAGTATCTTGACAAGTGCCTGTGAAACACTTGCTGGGGAGCTCTCCAGAACATCCTTTGGAATAAGCCTTGATGCGAGTGCAGCCGGACTCCCACCTGTCCCCCTTATACGTTCCTCTGCTTCACAACTGCCGATGCATTGCAAATGATCTGGTGGTACCATTCCTCAAAAGAGGCATAAGACACGATACCACCTTGGAGTTCGATCGCATTCTCCTTCATTTGCGACACGAAAGGTGTCAGGCTTTTCTTAGCGAAAGATTCATCACGGTTAGGAAGGATGTATCCTATAGTGAGAGTGTAACCTTGAGGCTGAAAAGGAAGTACCCTGACCATCCGTCGTCCGAGAGAGAAGGGTTCATCTTTGCAAACACTGTCAGCAACTGTTGTAAACCGGAGGCATTACTCGCAGTTGCAATGTAACCTGCGAAGATGAGGCTACTGAAAGCCGGATGTGTTTTGTGCGTTGCTGAGAGAACCACGCCGAATGTTCCTCCTCCTCCACCGCAGAGTGCCCAGAAAAGATCCTTGTTCTGGCATTTGTTGGCCGTTCTTAACTTACCGTCCGCTGTCACAACTTTGTACTCAAGGATGTTGTCCGCTGCCAGACCGAAAGCCGGTGATATCGGGCTGTGTCCGCCGCCTTGTGGGTGTCCACCTGCAGCTCCAACAGAGGCACCCCAGCTCCTACTATTACCACTCCATGTTTGGTGGCCTCCCGGTAGAGTGGCTCCCATTGTACACCAGCTCCCACGGTCACAGCGGAAGTGGCATCTATGTTCTCACACCCATCAGGTATGAACCCATCGTCAAACTCTATGTCTCTTAAGTGGTGCAGCCAGATACTGAGTGCTCCCTTTGCAGTGCTCCTCCCAGTGTAATCATGACCTTCGAAATCAAGACTTTCGGTATTGGTTTGAGACTTAAGATGTACTAACCTGTGTTTCTTATGACAAGGCGGAGGTTGTGACGGCTTGCAAATTTGACAGCCAGTTGAACGTGGGAAGCCTCGGTAACATTGACGGCGTAAGAAGGAACAGAACCTTGGTAACAAGGTGAGCTTCTGTTTCCTCTTATGAAGCAGCCATGAATGGTATTGTTCTCGATTACCTCCCATTCCCAATTGCTTTCCATCATTGCACCTGGTTGATCCGCTCTCCAGAATGAGTTGGACCAACTATCCATAGCCGTCTTGCATGCTTTCTGGTCATAGTGGGGATCGTGGCAGGGCCATGCCGGTGGTATCACCGCAATTAGTTGTCCGTGAAGAGAAGTATTGAAGTCGTTCCAAGCTTGTATATCTGGCCAGCATTTGTCACCTGGTAAGCAACGACATTGAGGATGCTTGGCATGAACACCAGCAAGGAGGAGTAGAAAGACAAAGAATGTTAGCTCCATATTGGGACTTTACCTGAGTGAAGAGACGGGTTTTTGTAGCTGCAAGTCAACTCTTCGTTGAGAAAATACTACCTATCAACCGGAAACACGTGTGTTTGACAGTTTTTTGTGTTTGACAAGTTTACACAGACTTGTTATATTTATTTGCTGACCAATAAATTAGATTAAATTATGAATTGCTTTTAATATGTGCACGTTTTTCATATTTATTGAATATGAAATTTTTATTCCTTAAAATTCATGACATGTCCTTTCTCTATTTCACTGCCATGTGGCAGATTAGCCTGTCGATTTGGTCATATCTCACCAGCGAAGGGAGATGCGAATCTGACGTTGTTTTGCAACTCTACATATATAAACACAGATACTTTCTTAAACCAAATATGTTATGCTACTAACATGCACATATGAGTTCCGTATTTTGGCATGCAACATGCGGTAGGATGAAAAATTTTAATTAACCAATTCTACAAACGTTATGTAACGATGTCAAGACCTCTTTTTAACATTCCATGAAGACCCAATAATTCTCTTCGAGACTACCAATTATGCCATATGGTGCTTATTTGAACATTATTTAGAATGGTTTTAACAATCTGGTTTGAGAGAATATACTTATGCAATAGCAATAGCTTCACCCCTGGTAGCACTAATGGAAAATCATGGACATGCTTCAACCCCAACTCAAGGACTAGTCCCCATGGAGTGTGAGGTAACTTAAGCTTAATGTCAAGGTCCCCTGACCCAAGCTGAAAAGTAACACTGTAAGGTTAATGGTTTGTGTTTTATTGTGATGGTTCTAGTTATATTATAATTAACTTCCTAAACAAGCCAAGGTGCACAATCAACCATGTTCACTTTGCGAATCCTCAACCCATCATGATCAATCATGTTTACCTTGAGAGTCCCAAGCCTTTGAGCCAAAACAATAATTTCAAAGTTTTTAACAAGTTGGATAAGGAGTTAAATAAGTAAGTCCAACAAAAATAAAAGCCGTTTAGTTGGACAATCCCAACATGAAGAGTCTTTGCAAATAATTGGCTTCATTCCATCATTTTGAGTTAGTAAGTCATTTACAACACAAGTTGAGCTTTGCATGGCTAGACATCATAAGATCGTAGAATCAACTCTGTTGTACTTTGGAGCTAATGCTTATTTCATGGATCGCACCTTTGCACGTTAACATTTTATTTTCCTAAAGAAGCTCTTGTACCAAGTTCTTGTGTGTGTTGTGGGTTCCTGGCATGTGGCATCAAGTGTTGTTATTGAGGAGCTTGAGCCTATCTAGGTGACTTTAAGAGATACTTTTTGCATAATCTCTTTCAACATGATTAGCATTCTCGAGTATCTAGTTATCCTTGATACACCATAGTTTAAAATGCACAATTCGATCATCAATTGGCGCAAGTGGTGTTTCAGTTTACCAAAGGAAGTAAAAGTTTCAAACTTTCCAAACTCAACTTTGGAGTTCTTATGAGTTTGCATGATCTCATTGAATAAATTCATCTAAGAAGGTAAACACGATCCTTCATCATTTTTATTGTAGCCATCACCTCAGCACTCGAGTCCAGCTCAAGTAAGTTTCTAGTCTTAAGTACAACGAGTTTGTTGTGTTTTTCAATAAGGTCAAGGCTAGTAAGCTCTCGGAACACTTGTCATAAATTGGCCCATTAACTTGGTGGATGGTGCTCAACCCCCTTGGGATTCAGTTTACGAGCTTTCTTCAACAGAACTTGAGGTTTTACGGGAATATATTGAGGAAAACCTTTCCACCGAATTCATCTAACACTCAAAGTCTCTAGCCAGTGCACTTATCTTTCTTCATTACGTTTGGTAGTGGATTATCATGGACTCAACAAAGTAATAGTATAAAATTGGTACCCATTACCACTGATATTGAGCATGTTAAAGGGTCTTGCCAGGGCCAAGTACTTCACTAAGATTAGCCTTTGAGATGCATATAACTTAGTCAGGATCGCCCTAGGGAACAAGTGAAAAATTGCATTTCGCACATAGTATAGACATTTTGAGTACACGATGATGCAATTTGGTCTCACCAATGTACCGGTTGTTTTTTAACACATGCCAACGACATCTTTTGTGAATTCTTGGACGTGTTTGTGATATGTACCTTTATGACATCCTCATATATTACAAGACATTGGAGGAGCATAAGAAGCATATTCGGCAAGTATTGTAGAAATTGTGGGACCATGGCCTTTATATCAAGCTTGAGAAGTGTAGTTTCAAAAAAGAGCATTTGGAGTTCATGGGGTACATCATCTCATTGGAAAGAGTTTCAATGGATCCTATTAAGGTGAGAACTATGTTGGATTGGCAGTTCCCACGTTTGTACGGGATGTTTAGTGTTTTCTCAGCTTTCTAACTTTTATTGTAAGTTCATCAAGGATTACTCCAAAATCATGCTATCATTCACCAAATTCACACGTAATCACAAGCCGTTCATGTGACACAGAAGGCAAAATCTGCTTTCAACACCTTAAGTAAGCTTTCACCTCTGCTTCAATATTATTCACCCAAATCTTGACAGACCTTTTGTCATTGAGGTTGATGCATCAAACTTTGCATTGGTAGCATTTTGTTCAGGTCGATGAAGATAGTCAACTCCATCTGGTAGCATTTCATTTTCATAAGTTTCTTGCACTGAGATCAATTATTGTGGATTCATTTGAAAAATGGAGGGGTATTAATCTACAATGACCATAAGAATCTCATGTACTTTAGTCGCACGAGTTTTGAGTTCGACAGTTCAACTTTGTCATTATGTATTGACTATGTTCGCAATAGGGTAAAGTAGATGCTCTATTTTGATGTCCTACTTGGCTCCTTGTTCCAGTGACCCAAATCAGCAACAGCATGTTCTTTGAGATCAAATCAATTAAAGTTGTGGTTACTGAGGTGTTGTAAGCTTTAGTGAATTTTAGTGTTCTTAACATGGTTTGTGCAATTACCAACAATTTAGTTGCTCAAGACGTTCTGAGCCATATTGTTCCAAACTGAGGCTCGAGTTTAATTCTCAATATAATTGTGGCATTACAATTGTTTAAACTCCAAGACAAGTTGTTGCTCTATAACAATTTTATTTACTTTCTTGTCATCTTCGAGTATTATAGGATTGTCATGATAGTCATGTTGTGGACATTTTAGCATGCACGAGACATTTGAGTTGATTACTCGAGATTATTGGTGGCCCCAACTTCAAAGTATGTAATAGACTTTACACGCATTTGATGTTTGTTGTTAGTCCAAGGCTCCTCGCCATAGTTCGTATGGGTTGCTTCAATCATTCATTCCAACTAGTCCTTAAACGTCAATCTCCATGGACTTCATCACTGACCTTCCAATCTAAGGGGTTTGATGTGGCTTTAATTGTGGTGGACCAATTCTCCAAGATAACTCATTTTTTCCTATGCACTAAGTCCATCACAAGTGAGGAGACAACATAATAGTGCTTAAGAAGGTTTTTGACTGCATGGTCTACTAGATGATATTGTCACAGATCGTGAACCTTAGTTTGTTGCCAAGTTCTAGAAGCGACTACTTAAGCAGAAAGTACATTAATCTCCATTGCTTGCTTTCTCTTGCCCATGGATGAATTGCCATAGACTTTGAATGGAGAAAAAAAAGGACCATAATTGGGAGGTACATCACAATGCAAATATATAATAATATGACTTGCAATAAGATTTGTTGTAATTGTCTCGTTCCTACACCTCGGCACTTGTAAACTAGAGCAACATTAAAAACATGTGGTGCTTCCTTTTTATCACCCATTTTGGCTTAGAAAATCATTTGTGGCCCCAAGCAAATGTTTAGTTGTCTTCAATTGGTTTTTGGTCTCAAAACTGAGCAAAGCCATTAAGCATATGGTTTGAGATTCTTTGCCATGATGCTATACGTTCCTTGCAAGGCCTGGCATATTCTCCTCATTTCAATAATGTAGCACTGCTACAATACCTTCTCTTGCTCTTCCAAGTACTCTTTTACTCATGCATTTTATGTAGTCCAAACATTTGCACATGATCTATATCAAACTCTTTTGGATCTGGTGGTATAGCCCTTTTGTCGTAGTTTTAATTATGATTTTTACTTTTACTTTGGAGTTAATTATTGTTCTACCGAACTGACAAGCTGTAGATGTAGTAGGAAACAAACTTACTTAGTGCACTTGGGTATTTAGTGATGGTTTGGCGGGTGTCATTAGGTATTTGCATAAAAACTCTAAGCAAAGCTAGAACTTATTTTTTAGAAAACTCTTACCCTAATTCTTATGTCCCGGTTAGGTTTCTGGTTAGTTTCGGTGAGTTTGACATGTCGGATATGGATATAAACACCCCTAGGGTTGACCTAACCCCACGCACTAAACCCCTTGGGTTAGGGTTAGAGGTCAATGGGTACTCACCAAGTATATTCCTATTAGGAATGAGATTCTGTGCTAACCCACTTTACAAAACAAGAAAATAAGAGGGGGAGACGAGGGAGACGAGGGAAGACGAGGGCTATGTCACATGTATTAAGTAGTACATGTAGTGAGAGTTCCTAAGTTCATGACTAAGCTCGTTATTTTTCTACTGGTGCAAGCTCTAACTTGTGTTGTCAACTCATAACCCTTTGTTGTGCTGCCTCAACTTCCAGATAATAGGGGTATGTCCTACCTTTAGAGTATCTTACCCTTAATGTTGGCGAATCCGTGCCTAGAAGGTCTTGTCAGACTGCACGTTTCAAAGGTCAGAGGTTGAGACATGTCTCCAGCCTTCTCCTCCATGTCAAGTTAGGTGTAGCACTCACAACTAAGCAAGGCACATTAATGTCTTTGTCCAACTATAGGGCGTGGGATCTTGATTGACAAGTTTTTTTTACCAAGTTCCTGAGGATTCACAAAAGGGTTCTAGAGTTGACATTTAGAGTCATGTTTGTGGCACTTGGTGTAAGTCTTGAATCTAAGGGGTTATGGCGTGATAACTCATATCGTGGGAGACAGTGTCACATGAAGATGTACACTAAGTTAAATGACACATAGTACAACGCCTGAGACACGCCCTTTGGGTTTCCTCATGTGCTCAATGCCAATGAGTTGGATACTCTAGCAAGCAAGCATGCTTATGCTCACATTAGAGTGCTTTAGGTCTTGTAACTGGGTGTACTAATGGCACACTTGGCTAGGGGGTGTTTTCCTTGAGATTTAAAGGTTGAACAACCTAAGTTCATTAGCCCTTTTGTGAGGCACTTGCAAGGTCGTGCACTTAGGGGTTGTCCAAACCTAGCCTTAGGGAGTTTGCTTAACAAAACATTCGTGTCATCTACGATGTACACTCATGTCTTCATTAAATACTAACCCTAGGTCTAGGATATGACTTGGCCACTCAAACCCTTAGAAGTTAATCGTGGTTCAGAGTACCCCTTGACACCCTAAAGTGGTTGTACTTTCAGATGAGGGTGATTCCTCAAGGGATAAGTGACAATGCCTTTAATTGTTATGAGGGTATGTGTTAAACACATCTCCTTGGTAAGGTTAAGGTATGAGCTTGTTTAGGTCTCATGGGCCAGGACCCTAAAGTCTACTTGGGTTATCCTTTAGGGTTTGGAGGGTACACTTAGGGCGGTGTTACATGTGGGCATTTTCACCCGGGCCCTAAATCAAGATTTAGGGCACCCTTAACGGCAAG
The DNA here is from genome assembly GCA_003024785.1 of Selaginella tamariscina. Lineage (NCBI taxonomy): Eukaryota > Viridiplantae > Streptophyta > Lycopodiopsida > Selaginellales > Selaginellaceae > Selaginella > Selaginella tamariscina. The sequence goes on along the minus strand of PUQB01000331.1, from coordinate 149,252 downwards.
GGTGGTGTTGTCACATGTAAACCACCCTTGCCATGTCATAATTAAGAATATTTTTTATAAATAATAACACAAAACATTCCACGTCAACAATTCATTAGCAATAATAATTAGGTTAATTACTTTTTTAAACCCTAAATTGCAAGCCGTGAGTGGGTCGTGACCAGAGCAAGAGGGCAATGAGGACACCAAGAAGCCAAAGACAAATGATTGTCGTGTTCTTCACAATCATTCAGCAGATGCAAGCAACATTTGAGGTACTTAAATCACTTATTTTAAATTAATCCCGCCGCCTAGGCCCTTCAGGCAGGCCTTTGGCGCCCTGAATCTTGTTTTTCCAGGAACGTGTACAAGCCGACGATGCCTATGTAGTGATTGCGTCGGACCATATATGGGACTTTCTTCTTCAACCGAGGCTATACTACCTGTGCTACAGACCCGCATAGACGCTGAGGTGCGTGTAAGATTTGTCTTCTTGCTTTGTTAAATATCTTGAGCAGATAGAATGCAACGAGCTTTGGAAGATGAAGATAATGAAGATTTTGACGAGTTACTTGTTGGGTTTCAAGGCATAATCACACAAAGTAGCATCACGTGTTCACTTGTGCAACATTACATCATGGGAAACATTCAAGGCAAGCATATTAAAGACAGATTTGTAGGTGGGATGTACATCAAGGAAAGATCTCTTCATTGGTGGAACATGTTTTATGAACGTGTAAAGATCCAAGATCCAGAACAATGGCGTCAGTTCTTTCGTGTAAGCAGCAACACTTTCGATTACATTTGTATGTTACTTGAAGATCAAATGAGTAGGGATCCTCCTCCAGGTTTAATTAATATTCCAGGGAGAAGGAACACATAGCAAAACAGGTTGCCATTGCTTTAAGGAGGTTAGCTTGTGGAGATACTTGGCTTAGCATTGCTTCACTCTTTGGTTGTAGTCATGCTACTTGTGTAATTATACTCCAGAGATTCATGAAGGCTTTAGTGGAAGTGGTAGGGTTGAAACATCTACGCTGGCCAGAAGGAGAAGAGATAGATACAGTGAAACAAGGATTTCAAAGGTTGCATGGATTTCCGAATTGTGTTGGAGCAATTGACTGTACACATGTAGCATTGGAGCTTCCAGCACATGCCGATTCAAGAGAGTGGAGAGATTATAAACAAAAGATAAGCATGCAGGTTCAAGCTATAGTTGATAGTAGAGCTAGGTTCCTTGATGTTTATGCTGGTGTTCCAGGGGCTGCAAATGATAGACGGGTATGGGCATTGAGCAGTTTCAAAGCACTTGTTACAACAAAAGCCAGACTTAATGGTCCAGTAGTGAAGACATCATCTGGAAATATTCCAGAGTACTTAATTGCAGATGGAGGTTATGATCTTCGAGTTGGCATGTTGACACCATTCCCACATCGTGATGAGTTTGAAGATGATGAATATGCATTATATAATTACATGCATTCATCAACAAGGATCGCAGTTGAGAGAGCATTCGGGCAGCTGAAGATGCAATGGAGGTATCTAACCAGGAAAATATATCATGGAGACCCTCATCGAGTATCGAATAGTGTGCAGTGTTGTGCTATCTTGCACAACGTTATATTGGACAGGTCAGAGAGGTTTGTAGAAGAATGGTCTGGAGAAGATCATGATCCAAGCTACGAGACAATACGAGCACCAGGGCGATGTCTATCTGGAGGAGCATTTAGAGATGTTATTATGAATCATGTTCTTAGCCTACATGTTTAGTTTCTGGACTGTTCTTATATACAGAAACTTGTTTTTTAAATCGTGTGTATTTGTTTAAGGGTATGTGGTAGTCGTAGTAGGTGCAGCTCTGCAGCGCCAAGCACAACAACATCAGCAGCACCAGCAGCCACAAAGCGATATCCACATGTCAGGTCGTAGTCAGGTTTTGAGTTGAACGGTTCTTCTTCTTGGCTGTTGGCTTTGTCAAGTTTGGATTTATTAGAAATGCTTATAATTAAATAATTTACATAAAAATAAAAAAATTTTAAACTTTCAAAATATGACAGAAACTTAAAACAAGAGGATGATTTAATCCATGCTTGAGCTGTAATAGATTAAATTAGATATTAAGTAAATAAAAAAATACTTACCGTGTTCACATTTGAAGATAGCGTTCAAGGAGATCATTGGTGCGTTTGTGCTGTTCTTCAATGCTTTCCATTCGTTTGAGTAATTCTTGGTTTTCTTCTTTTCGTTCTTCCTTTCGAGCACGCATTTCTTCTTTCTTTGTGGAAATCATTTCCTCCAATGACTTACAAAATGCTGCTTGAGTCTTCTCCATTTGTTTAACTAGACCTTCAGCACCACGAGGAGCACGTTTCCTTTTTAATCCTGTTTCTGTAGCTTGTTTCGTGGTGGTACTAGGACCTGCTGGAACACCTACAAATTAATGTTAATAATAAGAAAAAAAACAAAAATACACTCACCATTATCATCATCTAGAGGTGTTGTTTGCTCTCCGAATGTGTCATCATTGATTACGTTGTCTTCAAATGGAGACGAGAACCTCCGACCAGATGTATCACTTGTTAAACCCTTTGGATCACTGTCCTATTGTCACCTAGCCATACACCATCTCCTCATAAACATCATTGTAGAAACTGCTGGTAGCCCACGGTCTTTCTTCTCTTGACCACTCAACCGCAAAAAGTCAGAATGACCACTTGGAATGCTTTTTTCATAATCGTAGATCTTCTTAAACGCAGTCATCATCTGTTCCCACTTCTTTTGAAGTTGAAGAGCATCCCTATAAACCTTATGCTCTAAGCAGTAAGCTTCTATGGAGTCCCACCTATCATTCGACCTCCGATTCTTCTCTTTGCCACCACCTGCTTTGTACCTTGTGTTCTCCAAGCGTTTAGCATAGTTTAAAGTACTAAGCTCATATGAAGACCATATTTTCCCCTTCCTTGCATCGTAAAGAGCCTGAACTTCCACAGTTCAATACTTGAATTTTCTTTTCTTCCCTTCCTCTAAATGTACCACAAGCTCTTGAGAAGCAAACCCTTGCAAATTTGCTTCTTCATTATTCTATATGTAAACAAGCATTAATCATTTCTCATTTGAAAAAAAAAACTTACCTCAACAGAAGTACAAGCTACAAAAGCTTGGGAAGCTTGAAAATAATCCACATTTGGCAAAGGACTCCTTCTCATGTCACTGCTTATTGCTGTTGATCCAAGAACAAAGAACACGTTCACCCTAAATCCCACATAATCTTATTATTGATTAAGGTAATGACAACTGGCATCAATGTCACTTTAAATCAACGGTCAGAATTTGGGTCGGGTGCACCCGGCCCCCCTCCGGGTGATTCTCGCCACCCGGCCTTGGCCGAGTGCACCCGGCCCGGGCAAATGGCCGGGTGGCCACTTTAAGGGTGTTGTTACATGTGGACACCCGAGACCCGGCCCGGGTCCCGGGCACATGTAACACCACCCTTAGGGTAAGACCCTAAATCTCATGCCTGTTTAAGCATTTGAGTCAGATTCTAGGTTGTTTTGGAAGACTTAACGTTGTTCACATAAGGTGTTAACTTTATATCCACTTGACAGCCACGTGTTACCACATGTTAGCCCTTCGGGTTAAAACTCTAAAACTTTTTGATATGCAATTTCATAAAAATCATCATTTGAATCCCATATATCGAAACAATGCAATGGTTCATACAAATCACAAGAGGCATGGTACAATATCTTTCCTAACCTCAGTGCATGCCATAAGGTGCTTGCACAAAAGTGCTCTCACAACTACAATCTCAGCGCATGCCATAAAGTGCTTGCACAAAAGTGCTCTCACAACTACAATCTCAGCGCATGCCATAAGGTGCTTGCACAAAAGTGCTCTCACAACTACAATCTCAGCGCATGCCATAAGGTGCTTGCACAAAAGTGCTCTCACAACTACATGTACCACTATGTATGTTAACAATGTGCTAAACACCATTTTGAGTACAAGACTTGATTGAAAAAATAAGATGAAGTTCATCTACAGCGCGAACAATATTCGCATCCATATTCCATGCCTCAACAATCTAGTCAATTGCTTACATTCACTTTGCTTCACGTGCACCTCATGCTCAAAACACAGTACTTCCCACTATCGTCAACCTTTGGTCGCCTCTAAAAATACTCAATCACAGCGTGGCTTGCTTGGGCTTCGTATCAGCAACTGTATTAGTTTCACCAATCGTAAACACCTGCTACCACATAGAAAGGAATGCTTCAACACATTCCAGTTGTGGTATCTACATGTACATATTATCTAGCATGATTCCACCATGCCAGCCTCCACACACACCCATCCCTTATCCAACATGTTTCTAAGTTCCACATTAGTCCCTCGTTCATACAGTATTTGGACTTCATAAGGTCGAAGTGCTCGTTGTACTCCGTCTCCTCCCTTGCATACATCGTCTTATCTAGTATCTAGAAAACAACAGCTTTGTCATCACGTGGAAGTGTGTGCTAAATCTAAGGCCGCTTCACGTGTACGCAACAAAGAAGCACCTTGTAGGCAATGTCGTCTCCTGCCGCATTCCAGCAATGCATGTCATTACCTATAACCTGACATCCCCACCTGCCACCTCAGCATTTGCATATGAACAACGTGCATTCAGCTTGTGTGTATTGTAATGTAGTGTAGTTTTATACATTCGTTCCTCACCTGTGTGTGTATTGTTTATATTTTTATATTGTGTTGTATTGTAATTTCACATCCGTCCTACACTCTCAGGGCATGTTAATGCATATCCATTTTAATGTATATAATTAAGGGTGTAATGTTATTTATTTATAAACATTAATATACATATAGCAACATAGTCATCCCCTTGTACCTGGCTAAGCAAGTCATGGCGCTTTGTTACCTACATCGCACTTCACTAGTTGCATTATCCCATCCTACATTCCAAGATTCCTCACACACACACACACACACACACCCCTTTTAGGTTGTCATTTTTAACTAACCAGCATTGTTGAGTTCTCCGAATATATATATATACACTTTAGTATAAACAGTATTCTACACGCTGTAGCTATTAGTGCAAATATATTTATATATTAAAGTGTCTGCATATCTTTGTAGCAAATATAGAACCATTTATAAGTTTTGCAGATGCACATATAATCATGTACACGTATATTTATAATTCTGTATGTTTAATTACCATAATCTGAGATGTTTCTACATCATTGCACGCTCATCTTATCCAAATCCATGGTTGATCTGTGTGATATTACATATATATCCCCAAAAGTTTATAAATTACATGTTTATCATTGAAATACTTGATGTATTTATATTTTTAAAAATACATTAAAATTTCTATTTAGTTTGTAATTCATGATATTTAACTCTTATTTGATTTATTCCTTCCAATTTGTATAGATTATATATAGGAATGAACTCATCCTTGAATTCTATGTCTCTTAGTAATCCAACAATAACATATAGCAATTAAACACGTACACACACACACACACACATATTTATTTATTTATATTAGTATTTCGTAAGACAATGTATGTCACAATGGTGCTAGATGTAATTATACACTATCATAAAGAGCACATTTATATTATATACATGTCTAGTCAGACGTGTGTATGTGCATGTCTTTATTAATTTAACATATGTGTGGTTGCATACATGTTTGTTATAAAATGCATTTATATATTATTCTTGATCGTAAACAAGGTATGTCTTATGTACATATATTACACAAGACATATATGTCATATATCAATATATATGTAATCAAAATACACAGTAATGACTATCTATGCATGTATATATAAACTTCTAATGTGTGTATATATCGATGATATGCATGTACATATATATACAGAATCTTCTTAGAATGAGTGTGTTTTTGTGTATGTTGGTAAGCGTGTGTGTACCTTTAGACACTTCGGTTCAGTCTAAACATTAGTGTTTATATTATAGGGAAAATTACTAAAATACCCTTAGATTTTAAATATTTACAAAATTGTCTCTATAGCTTTAATATATAGCATCATTGTATTGGCATCACGTATTCTCCTTTAAGATTTTGATTTAATTAAATAACTAATTTTACATTATGTATTTAATTTTTTATATTGTACTTTGTTATTAAATATTGTCCTGGAAGATTTTCAATTAATTACTTATTTTTATGAAATCTTACATTATGTACTTGGAGAAAGAATTGTGTTTTACGTGGTGTGTTTTTTATTTTTATTCTTTTTTTTTCCTTGAAGCATATAAAATGAAATATATATATATAAACAAAAATACAAAAAATTTAGCCTAGTAAATCAAGAATGCGTATCAAACTCCAAGGTGGTATCGTGTCTTATGCCTCGTTTGAAGGAATGGTACCTTCAGAACATCAGCAAGATGTGAAGCAGAGGAACGTATAAGGGGGAGTGGTGGGATTCCGGCTGCACCAGCATCAAGGCTTATTCCACAAGTGTTTGCACAGGCACTTGTCAAGATACTGGAGACACCACAAGTTGTTTTCTTTGGTACACTTGTTGCGGCGGAAGGTATCGAACCATGAGATAACGCAGTGAATCCGCTTGGCGTCGCGCAACATGGCACCTAGTACTTTCCACTAACTGGAACAACAATGCCACTGTGAGGAGCAGAATGAACTCAAGAGCTTGGTGACAACCTCACACCCGGATCAGGCAGCTACATGAATGAGGCGGATTACAATGAACCAGATTAAGTTTTCATTCTATGGGAGTGAGCACTGGACACCCCATATGAATTGCAAAGATATGTAAATGGGACATTTGAAATTTTAGAAATTAAGTATATATAATAGAATATATTAATAAACTAATATTAAATATCAAAACATTTAAAATTTTAATTATTATAAATTTAAAGATCTATAAAAAATTTAATAAAAATATCGTCTTTTTATGTATTGATAAGTTGGTTAAGGAAATTGCCTAATTAAAATTTTGTTAAAACATTTATCATTTATTTATCTTGCAATTGTAAATGTTTTAACATAAGAATGTAAATTGCTAGAGCGGACGTTAAATAAAAACTTAATATTATTATGAAACAAGTTTTTTCTCAAAGCTTTATATTAATTTTATTTTAGAGAAATCCAAATATTAACCACTGTATCTTGTTATTATTTTATTAATTTAAGTAATAAAATTAATTAAATACATAAAATAATAGAATGAAACAATTGAATATTAATTAAATATATTAATCTATAGCAAATTAGAAGATGAATTATAAATTAATTATAACTTAAAAATTATATAAAACATTAGCTTTTAAAATACGATTGGGCTATCTGCAGAACTTGTAATTTAAATGCACACGCACCCACGGACGCACGCGTCTGAAAAATCGTCAATTTTGTGGTAGCTCGATCAACTATCATGGACATCAAAATTGCAAGTTGACCAGAATATCTTGTACGTATACTAACCTAACTAAATGTCTCCACATCTAATATAAGAACACATACATTTATACTTACCATATATAAATATATATATATTTTTGTATGTTTAACTTCCCATAACGTTGAGATGTTTATACATTAGTATATGCAGGGAGAGATTTCTTCAGCCTTTCTATTTATGTAGATATGTAGATATGTATATGTATCTCGTATCCCATATATATATATGTGTGTCTGTGTTCATGTGAACAGCAAGGACGTTGTCATCTATCGAGCCAGAATTTCCAGACATTCCATTTCAGATGTGTGTGTGTGCGCGCGCTTTTGTTTTTCAACAAGTCGTATGAAATCATGTTGCCAGTATCATCACGATTGGAAGGCAAACTTAATCCATGCTATAATAATATGTTTGTGGAAGCTTAGTAGAGAGTGGACATTTTTAATATATATGATTAAGGGATTCCTCCTGTGTGATGTTCCCTAAATTTTTTATAAGTGATGAATGTTTGCAGTACATAGATACATATAGCAACATAGTTACGTGAATGGCTGGTTGACTTATTACTGCTTTCTTATCATTTACATCGCTGTGCAACTTCACTAGTGGCATAATCCCACCCTACATTCTAAGATTCTTCACACACACGTCTTTTAGGTTGCAATTAATACATTTATTAATAAGCATTTGATCAATCTACTGAATAGTAATTAATAATTCTAGTTATTCACTAAATATAATGTTTGAAATATTTATTTAAATACTTATCATATTTACTGTTGAGCTCCCTGTGGTAAACAACGACCTTGTTATTTTCTCTGTCTGTGGTATAATTTTGGATGTGCCAGGGTGTGGTTAACACAAATGTTACAACTCCATTATACTTGACAGCACTAATACTTAGGTATCTTGCTTCTCTACTGGCTAATGGACATTTTGGATATAGATGACTTTGACAAAATTGCAACATTTTTTGACTGGCCTATGTAATTCATTATGTGTAAAGTTATTAATTATTTCAAATTTAAAACTCTTCACAATCTATTAGTGCTTTAGAATTAATAAAGATTGAACAACAATTTGAACTTGATGTGGCATGGGCTTTAAATAATACCTTTCTTCCTTTGGATGTTAAGTTTTAACAAATTATTTAACACATTCCATAAAAATTTGAGTTTTAATCGAATACAAAAGCCATAGGGTTACTAATTTTATAATCACACATGTAGTTGTGTCATTTCTGTTTAGAATATATTTTGTTAGATAGTGGACATGCTTTTTGTTGTCGAAAGTTTAAAGGTTATCACTTTATGAATGGGCATCTTGGGACCTAAATACTTTATCAAGATTGACTTCAAAGTGTTTACACTTTATAAGTATTTACTTTAAAAATGAGTGAAAACCATATTTTACACGCAATATGGGCATTTTAAAATGTCATTTGGACTTATCAATATACCAATTATATGGCCCAACAACATTGTTTATAAGTTTTTGAATGTGTTTGTGATTGTCTAGAATGAGCTAATGCTAATGCTAGAATATAAATTAAAATATTTTAATACGATGCTAATGCTAATGTTAGAATGTAGCTTAGAATGCTAGAATATGTCTTGAAATATTTTTAAAAACATTTTACACATCATAAGTTGTGTAACAAGTGCCACACAATTGTCATGTGTTAAGGTATTTGAGGATAAATGGTAGCTTGACATGGAGGAGGAGGCTGGAGATCTAAATCGTGCATGAAAATTACTAATTTATAAGTTTACAAAAGGTTATATGTTGAGAATATTAAAAATTAAAACTTTATATAAAGTTTTTAACATTTTGATTCAACACAAGTTTTGTGTTTAATTAATTTTTCATGTTTTATTCTTTTATTCATATTAAGGTTTTAAAAATATTTTAATATTTTAATACTTGAGAATATTCTAAAAACCTTAGGGTCGTCCACCCTAGGTATTGTAAAATTACATGATCATAGTTTTGTACACCAAGTTAAAAAAAATAAACCCTTTAAATAGTACCATGTGGAGTTTTTAAAGTACATTCATGAAAGAGTTTCTATAAGGTTAAGATTGTGTTGGACTACTAAGCTTTTCATTCAATATAGGATGTGTAATTTTTTTTTTATTTTACTAATTTATATTGCGAGTTCATTAAAGCTTAACTTTAAAATCGTGTTGCCACTCACCAAGCTCACGAAAAAGGAACAACTTGTTTACATAGAGGCTAGAGGCAAATGTTGCATTTCAAACTTTAATAAATGCTTTCACTTATGCCTCAATTGTCTCTTACTTATATATTAACAAGCCTTTTGTTATCAATGTTAATGTGTCAAACTTTACATTTGGTAGATCAAATTGAAAAAGATGATCAACTAATAAAACAAATTTAATATTACCTTTTCATTTAAATAATTCATTAATATTTGATTGTAAAAACTTCATATGCATATTTTAGTTTTTAAATTACTTCTTGAGATTCTATGGATTTTTAGTAGGCTAATATGGTTAAAACCTAACCCATGTAAGTGAATAAAATTCTACTAGAATACGAGGTACCTTCATGTTGGGTGTGTCAAAATAAAGGTTTTACCATGTTCTTCTCCTCCCACAAGAGTCCCTAATTAAATCCTTAAGAGTTGATGAAATTGAAAAGACAATTGCTAACTAAGGGCTTAGATGATCGTCATATGATACATTGATCCTGTTTGTAATAAAAAAAGATGGTACAATGTGGATGTGTGTGGATTATTGAGCACTAAATGTAATAACTATTAAAATAAGTATTGACATTTTCAAAGGTGGGGAGTGTGTCATAGTTTTTACTATGACACACTCCCCGCCTTTGAAAATGTCATTCCCTTTTATAAGTTGATGACTTATTTGATAATTTATCAAAAGTAAACTTGAGATATGGTTACCATTAGATTAGATAGCATATGATGATATTAAGAAAACCATTTTTTGAATGTGTTATAGATCATTCAAGTTTTTAGTCATGTTATTTGGACTTTTTGCACAATGATGAATTACGTGTTTAGAAACTATCTAGATAATTTCGTAATGGTGTATATTGATGACATTTAGTCTTTAGTTCAATGATTGAAAAATATATAAAGCACTTGGAAAAGGTGTTTTAAAGATTAAGGAGAACCAATTATATACTAAAGAAAACAAGTGCATATTTGGTCAAATCAAGAGAAATTTCTTAAAATACTCAATCTCATGTGGGAAGATCATTATGGATCCAAAGAAAGTTCAAACCATTATCAAGTGGCCAATTTTGAAAAACATGTATGAAGTTAGAGCATTTTTTGGTTTGATAGGGTATTACCATAATTCATAAAAGATTATTTAGAGATAGCAACTCCATTGACTAATTTAAAAAAAAAAACATTCCATGGCACTGGACTCCAAAGTGCCACCGAGCGTTCATAGAACTCAAAAAAGCTATATCTTCTAAGTTAGTTTTGTGGTTACCAATTTTCGAAGATCCATTTGAGGTGAAGATGCATTTGACTTTATAATTGATGGTGTATTGCAGCAAAAAGAACATTATGTGTCCTTTTTCTTAAAGAAGTTGAATGCAACACAAATCCGATGGCCTACTCATGAAAATAAATATATGTTATTGTTGCTTCCTTAGAGTATTGGCGCCTATTATCTTCCAAGTCATGACACTGTGGTTTGAATAGATAGTGTAACTCTGAGATACTTTGCAACACAATCGAAGCTATTGCCAAAGTATGATAGATGGCAAAAAGTTAACTTATGAAAGCAGACATAAGGTGGAAAAATACAATGTGGTAGCTAACATACTCAGTAGGAAAGGCCATTTTCGTATTATGTTGATATTAGTGTCAACTCTAGTAAATGAATTTGTAATGGCATATTCTTAAGTTGAGTTTGCTAAGGAGGCCTCGAACATGGTAATAAAGAAGAAACATATTCATTAATTATGAAGGGATGATGATATTCCAATAGAAATGGAAAGACAAATGGATGCACTCAAGCAAGTGCATTTGCAATGCAAGATGGGGTTCTTTGTTATAAAGAGAAGCGACTTTATGTTTCAAAAGGGATGTGAAGGCAAAGTTCCTTTGATAGGACACAATGGAAGACATAAAACATTAACTCTATTGAAATAGGAATTTTACTAGCCGGGAATGATAAATGATGTTGTTGAGTACGTTAAGATGTGCTCCATTTGTTAGCAAATGAAGAGTTAGTCTTGAAAACAAGTTGAGAAGTTTTAATGTATACCCATTCCAAAGTGTCACTTTGGACTTTATCATGGGATTACTAAAGTCTCATGGTTTTGATTCGAAAGTTTCATGATTGATCGATTTTCAAAGGTTGCTCATTTCATTCCGACAATAAAGACAATAAATGCAAAACAAGCTGCAAAGTTGGTCTTCTATGAGATCGTAAAAGTGCACAGTCTAGTAAGAATGATGATTTCAGATTGAAATCCTTGATTTATGGACAAGTTCTGAGAAACATTGTTCAAACAATATGGTATGATGTTAAAATTCAGTACGGCTTACCATCTACAAACAGATGGTCAAACAGAGAGGGTGAATTGACAAGTTAAGGACTACCTCAGGTGCTATATTAAGGTGATCAACTTGATTGGGTTGAGCACTTGGATATGGCTAAGATATGTTGTAATAACTTAACGCACATTGTGATTGGGTATAACCCAAGAAATAAGTGTGGTGTTCTTTAAAGTATGGTGTTGTCGAAAGACCATGTCATTTGAGTCTCCTATGTAGCAAAGTTCATTGAATGGTTGCATCATGCATGGGATGCTGCTATCAAGTGATGATTGCAACACAAGAAAGGTATCGTTAGTAATATAATAAACATCAACGTGATGTCGAGTATCAGGTTGATAATCTAGTATTGTTAAGGACTAGAAACCTTAAGTTTCCGGCAACTCTTTTGAATTAAACTCTCAAGGAAGATTTAATACATAAGCCACCTTCCTACTTGCTTTATCACCTTGTATAGCACAATGTGTTTCATTTCAATTTATTCGAACCATTTCACAAGGATGCCTCATGAACTAGTTGGCGAGGAAAAATAGTTCGAGGTCGAAGCAATATTAAAAGGGAGGAAAATTCATGGGCGGTGGAAACATAAGCTTGAATATCTTATTAAGTGGAAAGGTTACCTGGCATGTGAGTCAGTATGGGAACCATTGAAGAATCTACAAAACACAATGGAATTAGTGAATAAGTTTGAGCCGAGAATTTTAGTAAAAATTAAAGAATAAAGCAGAGCTTTATTTGTTGTTAACCTAGGGGTTGACATAGAGTGGCAGACTTTGCAAATATGCAAAAGTCTCCAAGTAGCTTCATGTTGTAGGTGGTGTCTTTGGCAATTGAGTTGCAACTTAGTGAACCACAATTTTGAAGTATTTAACTTTATGTAATGCAAGAGGAGTAATAAAACTTGTGAACTTTTTGTTGACTCCACATAGAGTGATTAGGTTAGTTTTTGGCTAATTTTCTAACTTAGTCTTGTTTTGGAGTTGGACATTAATGAGGACGTAAAGGCGGAGAGTGTGTAATAGTTTTTATTATGACTTAACTCTTTACTTTGGAGATTGATTGTTGTACTTACTATACTATGTTGATAGGCCCTAGATATAATAAGAAATAGGCCCACTTAATGCACTTGAGTATATGGTAATGGTTTAGTTGGGTGTTATTAAGTATTTACATAAAACTTTATAGAATTTACGTTCTAGAAAAATTCTTAAGTTAAGTTTTCCAGTTAATTCAAATGAGTTCAGCATGTTAAGTAGGGTTAGGAACAACCCTAGGGTTGCCCTAACCCCACACCCTAAAATCCCCTCCCCTCAAGTAGGGTTTAGGGGTAGGAATTAAGTTAGGGTAAGCTCATTTTATTAACAAAGGGGTTGACACACTTACACAAATAGGAAAAGAGGGGGGAGGTAGAGTATATGTAATGAGAGTTATTAGGTTCACAAAAGCTCATTATTCTTCTATTAGTGCAAGTTAAAGCTTATATCATTAAGGCACAGTTCTTTGTTGTGCCGCCACAACTTTCAAATGATAAGGGTACGTCCGATTAGCCTACCCTTAACATTGGTAACATTACACCATGTACGTTGTGTCCAAGGAGTAAACTAACTCTTCTCATTAAATAACATGCTTGCAAGTTCTTCTTGTTAAATAACATGCTTGCAAGTTTGGAAGGCATTGCCCCAAGTTCATGTTCCGTAAAATAGTGGTTGAGGCTTTACTCTAACCACTTCATCTACGCCAAGTTAGGAACGATACTTTCAGCTCGGTTAGCCCATGCATCTTAAATTATGAGTGAATATTGTTCATGGACTTAGCCAACTAGGAGTGGGAGTTCCCAAGAGACGGGTTCTTAACATGGGTTACTTTATTAAATTTTGTGTGGTCTTTTGAGAGGGTTTCAAGGTTGGCATCTGGCGAACTACATTTGTGGCACTAGGTAAAAACTCTACACATATGATTTAATATAATTTTTAAATTTACATGGTTGATAAATCTCATATGGTCAAGATAGCCACGTGTGTGGTTTTGTATAGTAAATATGATTAAAATTATAATTTGAGCATTAAAAAATGGTTTTGAATAGTACATTTCATCCTTAAAAACTATTAAAGTACAAAAATTGGCTTACCAGAATTAAAAGCTCTAAAAAACCATCTCATAAAGTTACATTAAAAATTTTGACATAGAATCCTTTTAGCTTCTTTTTGTGAATACTTAGAAGTTAATTAAGCTATTGAAGTCAACATCTTTTGCAATGAATCTTCTCCTTTAGTAATTGGATTAAAAAAAAAAAAAAAAGAATATTCTTTGATTTCAAAATGTAATATTCTCTAATTCAAGAACATCTAAACACTAAACATGTTCGGATTGGTCACCGAATGTGTTTGGTGGCTACTATAATTATAAGCACCCCAATGGTATAGATATGCATCTATATACACATATAGTTATATGTATGGATCAATTGATACCTTGCTTGCAAAACCATTTGTGAAGCCTTGTAAATATTGCTTAGAATTTGCATCTTCAATGACTATTAAAGCTCTATGATCACACATTAATTATATTAAAAATATATATTAATTATAAATATACAACTCAGTTTTCAATCAAAATTATATGAAAACCACTTGCAAAGGCCAATTATGAAAGTTCTTAGAGTTGTTAATCGTAAAGAAGTAACCTCATGAATAATTTTTGAAGCTATGGATTGAATGATCAAAGGGTTCAACAATGTTATGAACCAAGAAATTATGAATGCTAATAAAGTGATAAGCATAAAAAAAATTTGCTGGAACCACATGGTAGACGGCTTGCTCATTGGGCACAAATGAATAAGCTTTATAGACATTTTATATGACTAGATTTGCCACTATATCGCAAAGAGAGTAAAATTAATCATTAATTTTATTGTTTGAGCTTAATCAAGTATAAATATACACAACCTAACAAGAGGATGTCTTTTGGAATTGAAGTTTCTAACCTTTAATAAGTAGCACTTTGAGTGTTAATTCAATTAATTTGTGCTTCAGTTTGTGAATAAAATCGAAATACATAGAATTATAATTAAATAAAGAGAAGAAACAAATTTCTTCCAAAGAATTTGGATAAACTTGTTTATATTCATAGCAACTTTAGATGATAAAGAGGTTTTAAAAGAATGTGATGCAACTTATAAAGGTTAATTTGGATTGAGTTAATTTAGAACTTAAATGAGAAAGACTTGTAAAAGCACAAAATCGTCATGAGATTAACATAAAACATGAAGGTTAAAGTTATGAAATAGATAAATAAATGTGTTATTTGTGTTTATTAAACTAAAAAAAAAAAAGGTTAACTAGGAAAAAAATTCTTTAAGATTTCTTTTATATTTCTTTAGGTTAAAAACTTAGATACCAAATGTCATTCATTGAATAGTCAAACCCTCGAACAACCAACATGTATCGTTCAGTGGCTACTATGCATATAATATATATTAATATGCCTTAAATTTAATATATCAAAAGACATGTAGAAATTGCTCTTGTTGGTATGTATCCTAAGCGCAAGTGCACACTAAAAGCACATTGAGTGTTTTACTCTTTAAAATGTGGTATCTTGGACAACACTTCTAATGAGATACATAGTTCATGGGGAGAGTGAGTTATATATATGGGGGGTATTATATTATATATAAAATATACACTAGAATATAAAAAAAAATATATGTATGTGTGTATATATGAACATTATCTTGTACACAATGATAGATTGGGATGCTCAACAGACCATGTCAAGTTTATATAGTTTTTTACATCTTTTTTTTTTACTTAGAATTTTGTAGAATAGCCGTTCTGTCTAATTTAAAATAAGATTTTAGATCTTTATCATTTGATTAAGGGTTAGGGTTTAAGCAATAGGAAACAGCATTTTGTTCCAAGTGTGTGTTTCTTTTCTTCCTTATTTTTTTTAAACTTTTTTTCCTATTCAAATTTTAAGGAGTTAAATAAACAAGTAAATAAAAGGTAAGACTAACACTTCTTTGTAAAAAAAATTTATTTTTAAACATGTTTATATAATATATAATTTATTTCCATGTATACATACCTTTATTGTGTGTGTGTGTATGTGTGTATACTTATGATTTATATGATATGATCTTTAATGATATATACATGACATATGAATTCATACTTTGATTATTGCAAGAACAAATATTGTACAAACATAGTGTTAAATACATTTTGAAGGTCAAAATAATGCTTAAATGTATGTATTCATATTCATGTATTTATGTATAAAAGGTTATATATATAATTTATAATGTACACTATATGTTGCACATGTGAAATAATGTATATATTTGATGGATATATTTTATGAACATACACATTGAGAGAAATCTGTAATAATTGTTTATTGTTAAGTGTTTTTATTTTGATAGTGGCAAAAACCAATTGGACACCTTTAGGTTTTTCTATCTAATGAATATATATAATTTGTATATATACATATGAAAAAAGTGTATAATAATTAAGAAATGCGTATTTTAACAGGAATCTACTCCATTCATTAGAGTATTAGGAGCTACCCAATGGATATAAATTCAACTTGAATTTTGGATTATTAAATGTTTTTAATATATTCTATATGTGTATATGATAATATATATATATATAGTTATTAATTTATAATTTCTCACCACTTGTACATTTCTTGTTCAAGACTCTTTCTTTTCACATACACATATGTGTACATAACTATATGTATATCATGAGAGAGATGGAATGAGTTTGGGGTGTACATATGTGCATTATTACTTATTTATAAATAGTTTGGTTTATTTCCACGAGGCTTTGGAATTAAAAATAGTACATGGAGACAACAAAGTAAGTAACATATTGTTGAATACACACTAGAATATCAAGATTTCATATTTTAAATTTCGACTTCACAAAACCATGATCATATATGTAAAAAACCAAGTGGTTGAATTTCAAATTAACTATAATGGCTAGTTAAATCGTATAAAAAACTATGTAAAAGTCCATGTGGTTGAACTTTGAACTAACCATATTGGCTAATTAGATCTTATAACAACCCATATTATAAATTATTATTTTGAAACACACTAAAAAAACCAACAATAATCCTTGTTTTTGTAAAAATAAAAATGACTCAACATGGTTGTTTAGTTACTGATTTTTCTAGCTCTAGTTTTTATGCTCAACTTTTAATCAGAATAATTTTATACACAATCATTTGGTAAAAAAAATTCATTTCATAATTATAAATTAGTGAATACCATGCAAATGTAACTCTCCTTAAGCATCCAAATAGGCTCAAAGCAAGTGTCATGCAAAACCCAAAGATGACAAAATGCATATGCTAATTATCTAGCCTTGTTGAGAATACAAATTCTTCTTGAGCACCTCCAAGGCATGTTGGTTACATGTCATAGATACTTAGCTCAAAGGTTGCAATCTCACTCATATCACATTGTAGTTCATCTACAAGCACCTAAAACACACATACACACATATACATGTATGTGTGAATTTATATATTCATCCCAAAATCCACCTATATATATTTGTATATACAAAAACATACACACAACAGTTATAGCACACACACACATACTTGTAGCAACAAAAGATGGCGTATGACATCGTTGCTTTAATGTACCTAGTTTTCTTCATGCTCAACAGGAATAGGAGATTTAGAATCACACACAAAACAACAAGCTCAACCTCAATTTGGGTAGCTAAAACTGGAGCTAATTGGGACTCTAAATCTTGCTTAAGCATGTCTAACCTTTAAAAGCTTCATGCTTACACTTACACACGCACGCACACACACAAAGGGCTTAAAACAACATAAATTAATAATACACACTTTAATGTACCTTTCAATGTGAAAAGATAAAGTTGGTATACTCAAAATTGGTCTTAGAACATAGACAAGTGCTTGTGATAATTCAACAGTTTTCCTTCTACATAGCACTCCCTTTCTTGTAAAATATACATACATAAATATGCACATGCACAAACATATGTATATATATAGACACACACACACACAAACACAATGTATGTATGTATGTAATATAAAGATATGTTAAGGATCTTACCTTCACCATTTGCTTCATATTCTCCACCAAGAATGGACACCCCACTTCCCAATTGAGTTGAAGTTATAAATATTGTTCGAGGTATTCCAAGGTTTGGAGATTCTATTAAATTTTTAGAAATAAAGTGCATATGGAATCTGCATACATAAATATGTACATATACATGAACTCATTTTATGTGCAAATGTATACAAATACACACACATACCTCGTGGTCACTTTGTTAAAAGCATAATAATTGTTAATCTCTAGATAAACCCTTCAAGAAACGTTGTCATTAGTTGTATAAACTTCCCAACTTACAAAAGAAAAAAAATTGCAATACTTTAAACATAATTAATTAATACATAATTTTCCAATTTTTATTAACTTATTAAATTGAAAAAAGTATATAAAAGTCTTCAAACAAATGTTTAGTGAATCCTATTTCATCAATATAAAATTTCAAAACAATGATAATTTTTAAAATATATGAAGAACATGCATCAAAAAACACATACTTATGCGAAGAACTTGAGATAAGTACTTGAGATATACAAATGCCAATACCTTGTACCTTCATCTTCTACCTTTGATCATATTATGTTGTAGCCACATGATTGTATTGCACCAATATTTTAATTATATTTAAATGATTTGCTATGTCGGCTAAACTTTAAATTAGCCCTACTGTCACTACCCGATACAGGATGCAGGATATATGATACAAGTTATAGGATATGCCTATAGAATATACCTACATGATATGCATGCAAGATATTTCTAACATGATATTCCTACAGGATATGCCTATTGTCACGACCCGATACAGGATGTAAGATACAGGATACGGGTTACAGGATATGCCTATAGGATATACCTACAAAATATACCTATAGGATATGCCTGCAGGATATTCCTACAGGATATGCCTTTAGGATATACCTACAGGATATGCCTATAGGATATTCCTACAGGATATGCCTATAGGATATACTACAGGATATGCTTAGAGGATAAGGGTCACTATTTTTAGCTCATGACCCATGACCAGATTAGCTTAGAGTTGTGAGCATAAAAGCTCCGACTAATTGTTGTACAATCAGTTACTATCAACACCAGTCTTTCTACGATTAATCTTGTATTGTCTTGCTCCTTACCTTCTGCTCTTGTCTTGTTCCTGGTTTCTAGTTCCTGTCCTGCTCTAGTTCTTGTCCTGCTCCCTGTCCTACTCCTTGTCCTGTTTTTGAGTTAGGCTTCCTTGTTCTCAAAATCCTGTTCACTTCCTTGTTCCTAGATCGTGGCTTGACACTTACAGCCCTAGTTTATACTTAGTTTATGGCTCAAAAATATGCAACCTTGGTTTGCACAAAAAGATCCTTAGTTCTTAAGTATGATTTATCAAAACATTTATGGTGCATGTAACCTTGATATTTTGACAAAAATGACATGGTTTTTTCATGTGGTTTGTCTAAAGTTCATGGTCTTTTCAAACAAAAAACCACATGTTATGACTTGTTGTGCCACACATGCCCCCATGACAAAGCTAAGGCATCGTCGCTTACTTTTTAAGGAATCATTCTCATTTGAAAGTACAACCCTTTTAGGGTGACAAGGGGTGATTAACCTCTAAGGATTTGAGTGACCAAGTTATACCCTAAACCTAGGGCTAGTACTTAATAAGGACATAAGTGTGCATTATAAGCAAACACGAGTGTGCGTCGTAGGCAAACATAAGTGTTCTATTAAGCAAACTCCCTAAAAGCTAAGTTTGGACAACTCTAAACATATGACCACATAAGAGCCTCACAAAAGGATTTCTAAGTTGTTTAACCTTTGGACATGTTCACACCCCAAGGAGAACACTCCTAATCAAATGTGCCACCTAACACACCCAATTAAAACTTAACCTTTCTTGAGCAGATACCTAAGGCTTAGCACCCTAATGCAAACATAAACACATCTTAAAAAAGGGACTTCAATATTAACCCTAATTGGTTATTTAATAACAAAAGTAAAATATTTTATAGTTAAGTATTATTTAACCTAGTGTCACATGTTCATGTGACACTATTTCCCAAAATGTGACTTATCTAGCCATGGCTTCTCAAACTCAAGAGCTAGACTAAGTGTTACAAATGTGGCTCACAAATGCCAACTTTAGAATCCCTCTATGAAGCCTTGGGGAACTTGGTAAAGAAAACCCATATGAATAACAAATCGTGTATTCCAACAAGATCTTCTATGTGTGTGATCGAGTTTTCGAACAAAAAAAGCTAGCTAACTCCTTAGATGGCATATCCATGCACAACAATGTGGATCTACCAATGCTAAGGGTAGGCTTATCCTTAGGCCTATAGGCTGGAAGTTAAGGTGGCACAAAGGGTGTGCCTTAATAACATAAGTTAGGTTTATGTTGATGGGTAAGAAGGAATCAAACACCTCTAAGTCTTTAGCATGTTTTTTTCCATACCTATCTTACTTAATATATGTGATAGAGCACCCCCCTAGCCCTCCCTCAATTCCTATTTTGTAAAGTGGATTAGCATGAAAAATTATTCTCAATAGAAATATACTTGGTGAATTTTAATGTAATAACCCATCAACCTCTAAACCCTAAATTGAGGGCTTTAGGTCAACCCTAGGAGTGTTTATATCCATATTTGATACACTGAACTCACCAATTAAGATGTCAAAATGAATGAAGATTTTTTAAATAGAAGTGCTACTTTCACTCAATGTTTCTTATAAATATTTAATGATGCATGATAAAAGGGTTTAGGGCAACCCTAAGGTTAGGTCAACCTATTTCTTTTATACCTAGGGCTTATCAACATAGTTCATAAGTAACAACAATCAACCTTCAAAGTAAAAAGTGGTCATAGTAAAAATTACAATACATTCCTCATCTTTATCACATAATTTTATTATCCTTCTTGCATTATGCAAAGTCAAGTACTTTAAAATTGTCATTCACAGAGTTGTAAATCAATTGTTAGAATCACCACTTGTGACATGAAGTCACTTAAAGACTTTTGCATGTTTATAAAGTTTGTCACTCGAACACATATAATATGACAATTAATTTCTTTACTTAATTAGAATTTTATATTGAAGACTTCTAGTTAATGTTGTATATATGACCCCTAGGCTAAAAAATAAAGCTTAACTTTATTCCTTAACATTAAATATAGTTGATAATCCTATCATCAAGTACACAACAAAACCCATGAGTCCATTTCAAATACTTAACCCAACGCCTTTGCATTTTCTAGACTTTTTAATAGTTCCACATCTTCACATATTATGATATTATAACATCACATTTGTACATCCCTCGATGTTTCTCATTACCCGGTCTACTACTATACCTTTCCCCCGTTAGTGTATAATTACACTAGAAACTTTTATTAGAACCAATTTTAAGCTTTTTCAAATATTTTGTTTAAAAGTACAATCCCCAAAACCTTGTTCTTGTAAACATGTAAATTTAACCAAATGTGATACTAGAGGTACATGGTTGTACACATGTATACAACAAAGTCTCTCATATTCTTCATGTTTAACAATTAACCTTGTACTCTTCCCCAACACCAAATAGTTTAGAGAGCAAATATAAACTTATATATATCAAATATCTAATTGACACATTCCCATTGTATTCATTCCCCAAGGACAACAATTAGGTTCATTCAATAATTTCTTAATAATGCCTTATCTCACTAAGTTAATATTGAATTTCAAACTTAGTTCTTACAATAAGAATTTTCTTAAACTTGTAATAATGTACACTTATAACATTATATTTATTTCTAATTCTTAAATTGACGTTTCCACTTCAAATAATTAATGTTTGACAAGCACATTTAACTAATTTTCATTTCATAAACAATTGCATTTTCAATATTGATACACCCAAATTGATGATTATCATTGATTATTATAATATGTACATGGATTTATTGATATTAACCAGCTTCAAATTTGAGATAGAAATGTAATATTATTTTTAGAACCATTTAAGGACTAAGAAGAATTATGAATTAACATTTTATTTATTTAAATAATTTAATAAGATATTAACTTCCACATTAATGTTATTATGATATTAAAATGTCACACTAGCTTTAAGTTATATCTCATAATTCAGTTAAACTACCTAAATATGAGTAAGATATTTAGTTTAATACAGTTTAAAATACAATACTCATTCTAGACACTTAACAATTCCACAAAGTACTATATTACTCCCCAAGCAATATATTGAAAAAACTTTTTATTATTTCTCAATTTATTTGAAAACACATTTATTCTTTAAATTACAACATTAAGGTACTACATACCAAAGTGTCGGACTCAATTTTCCCTTTTGAGTTTTCTTATCTCATGATCATGACCACTCCACGCGATCATAACCAAGCCACAATATTGAATGTTCATGTTGCAATATTCAACATGGCAAGTTATTTATAATCAATTTAAGTGAAACAATCAGAAATACTTCTAAAGTTTAAAATATACATATATTAATAAATGAAGTAATAAGAAACTTTATGTTCTCAAACTAGATATCAAACTATACACTAGGGACTTTGTATCATGATTTTAAAAAAGGGAGACTAATTTCTTTAAATTCTTAATATCAAAGCTAAGGAATAACAATATTGAACTTAAGGAACACCAATACCACAACTCAAGGCACCATCAAACCTTAAGACTAATTCAACATCAAACTCAAAGACTATCAGACCTTGAGTCAAGAAAAATCCCACTTGTTAATAATCCAAAGGACCGAAGATTCATACGTTGTATGTTCTTTAAGTGCCCACATTTGCAATCATGATGCACAATCAAGAACCTGACTTTTCAAAAAACCATATTTGACTATAAATTGAAAACCAACACTAACTTCTAAATCTCACCAAATGCTAACTCTCTAATGAGGTACATGCATCAAAACCTTCATATACCTAAATGTTCCCACATCACAGACATTCTTAACATAATTTATAAAACTAACAAGTTTTCTTACTTAGTTTTGAGCAAAGTGGAGATGTTTAACTTCATGCTCTTGTTAATCAAGGAATCACCCTTATTCAAAAGATTAAACTAATCATTCCCCACGGTGCAAACAATATTACAAATTTTAAGCTTAAGGAGTTAGTAATGAAATGAACAAATGTGCACTAAATGCCTTCACTATGTAAGTCCTCCTATACTCAATAAACTAGAAATGTAAATGTATGTTTTAAACACTTCCATTTTGGTATATCATGCCATTTACTTCTAAATTGCACCAATAGGAATGTAATCTTAAATCCCTCTATTGCAATAAGTTATTATGACTTAGTTTTTCACATGATCCCACATAAAACATAAACCATATTCAAGTTAGTTGTATTAATTAACATTAAACACAAAGTGCGCTCTTACAACTAATTAAGGTTTTATGTTATAGTTGTCCAAATCAAGGGATTTGAATTAGTAAACTATTCAACCTAATGCTACTTATAACTAGCATTATTGAAATACTATGAATATTAAATAATATTTAGACTACATTATTAACTTTGAACAATCTTATTAACATATTCATGATATGCTAATACTCAACTTTTCGTTGTACCATAAGATTAACACCAGATAATTATTCCGATAATAAGATGTTTTACTATGTCAAAGAGACAATGATGGACTTACTAGAAGGCGAGACTATATCGTTCATTCTTATGTTTAACATGTCTCTTTATCCGAAGTCAAAGATCCACATTTAAACATAAACCTTTCCTCATTTAAACATCATTGTCAAAATTAACATTGAACCTTCGCCTAAGCCAAAACTCAACGGATATTGTCAATTTTTTAAAGCATGTATTATTTTAGTTTCATACACCTTAAAGAAAAGACAGAAAAAAAATTTTATAATAATGTGTAGACTTAACATATCACATGATCCACGTTATAAGACTTAGTTTTGTAAGACAACACAAACTAACTTGCCATGTTTTGTAAAAGTGTATGGTAAATTAACCTACACAAAGATAAGGTAGAGTAATCTAGGCAAATGTGAACTTGGAAAAAACATAACGTAAAGTAACTTGGGTATGCAATATGAAAGTTGCCTTTTGAGTTCTACTTTTCACATTATAGTTCATAACCCACACCCATTTACTAAGCAAGTGTTGTTCTGAAGAATTATAGATTTCAAGACTAAAAACTCTTTGTAAAATTTAAACGTGTTATTTGAAAAGAAATAGAATACTTCAAGAACTTACATAAGGAGCAGCGAGTGTGATTTTTTAAGAAAAAAAAATACATACAAAACATCTGGTGATCATGAAAAGACTAATCATTAAAGTCACCACATGGGTAAAACATATTGTTTTTGATATGACATAGCAAATGGTCATTTTAATGGCTTTTCAAATGTTTTAACATGTGGTTTATGATATATGCAATGGTCAATTTTATTGTGTGGTTTTTGGGAGTATGTGTGAGTTCATGTGTATGGTTTGTTTAGAAAATCCACATAGAGACATAGAGAAACCATATAAAAGATTTGGTGGTTATGAAGAGATTAACCATGCAAGGGTTTAGTGGTTTTTTGAATGAGTATATGTGAGTTGTCATGTGTGAGTTTTTCTAACAACCCACACACAAACATTTGTTGATTTTGAGGAGAGTAACCATTCAAGGTAGTCATGAGAAGAGTAACCAATTATGGTAATGTATATAATGAATATAGTGTAAAATTATGAAAATTAAATATATTATATAAATTATTCATGTTAAGCATTGTTATAAAGTAAATATCATGAAAACAAACACATACACATGGTGTTTAAACTTAAATAAAGAGGTTATTTGTATAACAATATTAGTTTTTTTCATGAATGAAAGTAAATATCAAATTATTATATACTAAATGAATCACCTTTATGATTTCATTTCCTTTAAATGCAAGAGTTTCAATGCATCAAAACCATCTTCATTATAATATATCCTCTAGAATGTGGTAACTAAATAAACATGTGTGTGTGTGTATGCATGCATGTATATCACATGTGTGTGTGGGTGCTTGTTTTGCCTACTAAATAAGGTAACAAAATAGTACTAACATCTATAAGTTTCTCCATGATGTGCAGAGACAACACTAATAATATGGTCCAAATTGTACATGAGGATTTGTAATTCATATTGTGTACCTCAAGAGTTCGTAAATAATTACAACAAAATATGTGTGTAAATCCATCTTATATGCACGTTGTAACTAAAGTGGCATGATACGTGAAAATGGGAATATAAAATAAATTACTAATTAATACTTAAGTTTTAATTATTAATTAATCATTTAATTAATATGTAATTAAGCCTTAAATATTAATTAATTAATTAATTAATCCTTCAATAACCTTACTTAGTAAGGAATATTCCTAAAATATCTTAGAATATTCATATTATTCTAAAAATAGTTTACAATAATGAAGAAATACTATCAAACATAATTACAAATGAAATCATTTTCTTATCAACATGTTAATTTTTTATAAATACTTTCTTTCTATCATACAAAGAAATCTTTTCATTTTGTCTAAATCATCACTCTCCGGATTAATCAAATCATTTTGGTCAATATCTTGATGTTGTTGCCACCACTTAACACTCTCACGAATGCAATTGGGAGTTGCCATCCTTGTTAATACATAAGATGTGATAAGAGAAGGTCTGCATAAAGGCTCATCTAAAAACTGACGTTCCTTAAGAATAATATTATAAAGCGCCCGGTTGCTATCCTTCATTTTATAAAATTCAATATCACGAGAAAGAAAAGCTTCAGGAAATGTATGATACGGTGGATACTGCTCACAAAAATTTTCGAGATTCTTCTTTCTGAGGCACGTATCCAAGTAGTTCACTAGCTCATCCATGATATCGGTATCAGAATATGGATCGAAAGTGATTGGATGAATACAAGCAATGTTTTGGTTGAGCATAGCCTTCTGAGGAGAGTCGTCTACTACTAACATCTGTGCATTATCCTTAAGCGACTGATCTCCCCATGAGTCCCAATTATTCTTTCATTCTTGAAGAAGTATGGCTTGCTTTCCTTTCTTATATTGTGAAATTCGAGAGGTTTATGACACATTCGCTGGTCAAAAATCCAATCTTTACGAATCACCTCTTCTGCAACACTACAATGTTTCTTAAGTAAACTCAACAGCGGTGTTAAGTTATGAATCTGCATGCATGACCAAATCCCCACAAGCGCACCCATCTCCTTAAGCTTTTGAAAGAGACGATCCAACCCTGGACGAAAAATAATATCATATCGAAATTTACCATGACAAGGAATGAAATCTCCTTGTTTGATTTCTTTTTTCTATCCTGGGGCCTTTGTCGATGAAGCAGAACACCATTGACATCCAACAACACAATATGGCCATGAGTAACATGAGATGCGTTGCCTCTTGAATACTTTGCAAATCACTTGTTTGCTCCCTTTCACATTTATCCGTTGCCACTATCTCGTTGCCTATCCCTTCATCATTTAATTGTACATCATCCTTACAAGATTCAGATATTGCATGCGCTGAAGAAATTGATTTCGGAACTGAAGCCAATAAAAATGATGATGAAGTGGCCCCCATGGTAACGATGTTTTGAGCTGCATTATTATCCATTTCCTGCATGAACTCTGTCATTCTGACATGTGGCACAAGAAATTGTCGCCAAACCCCTCTCTTACCTCATGGCAATGCTGAAAATCCATGTTCTCAATTATTTCATTACATCTGCAAAATGATAATTAGCTGACCTTAAAATTATCAAGGTATATTATTTACCTTGTTAATGTGTGACCCATGTTTGAACTAAAAGCTTCATTAATCCTTGAGAATTTATTTTCTGTACAAATATAAAAGAAATATACAAAAATGCCTTATGTTACACTCATTTACAACTATTCGTCACTCTATCAATTCATTATCAATTCTTCTTCGCTATTACCTTCTGAGTGAGGCGAAGAAGGTCTAAGCCGCTTGTGAGATGGTTCAAGATCTTCTGCATCTTCTATTGATGTTTCCATGGGTCCTGGAGTGTGCGAATGTTCTGTACTCCTCGAGATAACTTCCGGTCTAATATCTGATTGAAGTTCGTTCTCAGACTCCGAGATTGAACCAGATTCACCTTCAGAGCTATCGCACTTATCTGGAGGGAACTTTCTCAAATACGCCTTTATGGAATCGTTGGGGTACTCAGTTGAGACCCAATCTATCCACTTGTTCAGGTCCTCAACCATGGTCTTATCCTTTTCAACGGCAAACACACATGTATGCCGAAGGTAACACTCCTTCAAGACGGACCCCCTAGTGCAGTAGTCAAAAACCCACGCATCACTGTGAGGACCCCTAATCAAGTTGACGATGCTCCGTGCCGCTTGACTTGTAATGTTTGGATAACGTACATTGTCGAATACGTCACTCATACCTATCGGTGTATCGGATGGAGGTTCAGGGCCGTTGGAGTGCAAACAGATGCCTGGCCAGTCATTTGGAAGCTTGAAATTGTTTGGCGCATTCCTAACAACCAAGTGAACAACGGTATCAATGCACTTGGGATTAGCATCGTTCATATAAAATCCTGTCCAACGATGTATTCTATTCTTCTTGGCGAAGGCGAAGGCAAAAGTATCGGTGACATGAGCAAGAATCAAGAAATAAATACCTGAAAAAGTAGGTATCAGTGAAGAGCGCAAGCATGAATTCAATAATAAATACCTTCTATGTATATGCTTGCACGGCTAAGTTTCTCCACCAGATCCTCTAGTGCCCTATCTGTCGAAAGATTTTTTGACACCCGCCGATCCATCACGAACAATTGAAACGGTTTCCTACAAGCAGTGATGTTACCCCATAAAGTCTCCGAATCTAACAACAAACATCTGTAGGGCTTGTCGTGATTTGTAGCATCCTCCTTTATAAGGTTCAATTCGGTTCTCCGCTGCTGAAGGACTGCCATAAGAGAAGGCGTCATCCCAATGTTCTCCTTTTTGGCGTTGGCGTGCAATAGATTCTTGCCCAGATCTTCCGATTGGTTCACCCATTCGACAAGCATATCATCGTTCGTCACATGCAAATATTTGCTGACCTCTTCATATGTTGAAGTCGAGGTCCAACCCAGTTTGTGGCAGTGTATTCCCAACCACTCCTTGAAATGCCTGACCGTCTTCAACTCCATTGCCTTGAGATGAAAAGGAGAGGTTGGGCTGCTGTTATTAATTTGTAGTTTGCCATCGATCACCAAATCAGCCAAGACTTCCATCTCCTCCATCGTTGTTCCATTTAAAGGCTTCAACCATGTGAGCTTGAAATCGTTGTCTACATCCTTTGTAGATTGAACAGACTTAGCCTTCGGCGTCTTACTGGGTTTCTTTGCAGACTTTTCTGAGGGCTCCCCTTCACTTGTCTGCTTCTTCTTCAGTGTTCCTTTTGAAAAGGATTCCATAATCCCCAACCATTTGGCAAAGATCTATCTTCGGGGCAAGAAATCAACATCATCAGAAAGGATGTTTCCTTCCCGCCCACCTGGGCAAAATCAACTGCTGCAATTTCTTCAACTCTCTGAGGAAAAAGACAGATTAATATACCGGCGAGATAAATCCCGCCCAAACAATTTGCTTACCCGGTATTCCGCAGATTGTGTATTCCCTGCGGTAGCTCTTTGTGGTCGCTGAAGAGATTCCCACACGGCTCGCGTGTGTTTAAACTTCTCCCATATTTTGCTGTTGTAGTGGTTGGTGTCGGCAGCGTCCCATTCCGCCGATAACTTATGGTACTGCTCGATTGTGAGATTCGGCTTAGCTAAAAACGCCGATCTTTTTGTCAGCTTCTCACGGGTATGCTCGGAAAGTTTTGTTGCCATCGTTCCTTTGTTGTGTTCCTCGAGAAGTCGTTGGGCTGCCGTTATTGTGTGCTGGCCACTAATGATGTAGTACTTGATAGATTTTTTATTCTCCGTCTGAATCTTCATGAGTTGTTCTGGTGTTGTGATCCAGACTTTGTCAGCGCCCTTCCTTCTTTCATAGTATGGACACAAAACAGCATTATGTGGAACGGTATAAGAATTGTCGTCCTTCATCTTCTCCATGAGCTCAGCTACACGTTCCTGGTTGAGTGGCCTGTAATTGAAGTTTGGGTTGACGCTGCAATATTTAACCCTACAAGGATAAATCTTATCATCCAACATCATTTCCTTGTGACTTATTGCAGCATGAGATGCCACAGGTGCAGCTGACAAAACGATTGATGATTTTCTTTTGCGATCCGAATCAACATGTGTGATCCCCGACTGCAGCTGTTCTAGTGTTCTCGGTACACTCTTCCAGCTCCCAAAGCTCCCTAAGCAAATTGAACGTGATCTGTAGAGAACCTGAGACCGAGCCACCCTCTCAATCTCCATTATGATGTCGCTGTTGTTCTTCTTCAATGTGAAGAGGGACGATTGCTCCACTTGCTGATTTTCTGTATTGTGAAGCAATATCTCCTGACAATACACCTACTCGATGAGTCTGAAGATTTTCGAAGTAGACATCCAGATGGATCCCCTCCATAGATGGGCTTTCGTTGAGTTGAAGAAGAACTCCAAGGTCAACATCATTAGTGAACACGTGAACGTCATTATCCACAAGTCGACAAAACCACCCGAAATTAATGTTGTAACTGACGACCTCTGGATCCGAGAACGTGACATTGGATGGAACAAGGCATATGTGTCGAGCATCGTCCAATCTGGGTTCGCAGCCTGCTTTCGGGTGCTTGACTAGCGAATCTACTTTCCATTGTTTTGCTTGTCCATGAGATGTGACAGAGGTTAATTTGACAGCAGCCATGGTTGCTCCAATGCGCTTCCCATTTATCTTAAAATATGGCCAAGTTGATTCCAGAATCCCCCTGCCCATCTCTTCTCCTGCTCTTGTCTTTAATGTCACCTCAATTCCACATCTGAATACAAAAATGATTAGTTCAAGTATCCGAGTATAACAGTTTATTTTAATTCTTACCCAGAATTTGACGACGACTCCATACTAATGACTCGATCTCCTTGTTTGATCAAATCGTCCTTCTGCAAAATAATACACTATAAATAAAATTATATAAAAACGCACACACACTTGTATAAACCCGAATATACAAAAATAATACACAGAGAGAAGTAGACGTAATTAACTGTCCGAAGCTCACATTTGTGTTAGTGCAAAAGAAAGATAACATTTCGTTTTAGAACCACCACAAATGTGAGCTCTGGACAGTTTTACATAGATTCCTAGCTTTTACTCGAAATATTGATAAAAGTAAATAAAATGAGATATGCAACTTATATATACTAATACACATATATATTCACATGGAAGGTGCGGCGGGATTAATCTCGCCACCCCTTCAATGCCTCCTGAAAGAGTGGGCGGGATTAATCTCGCCACCTTTCTGGAGGCCTTGAACGGGAGTGCGGAATTAATCTTGCCACCCTTCTCGGTTCAGAGAGAACTGGGCAGGATTTATTTCTCACACCCCTTCAGTGACTCCAGAAAGGGGGCGGGATTAATCTCGCCCACCATGTAAGTGATGGTTAAATGAATTTCCCCACCCTTCCCAATTCTCTCCATTGGTATGTTGAAAACCTTCTACGTCTCAGACAGAAACGTTTGGGATTGGTCCGACTCACCAATGGAGAAAACAAAGGAAGGGTGGCGGGATTCATTCCTCCAACAGGCATTGAAGACTCGGCGGGATTAATCCCGCCGCCCAGGGCCTTCACTCTCCCTATGCGGCGGGATTAATCCCGCCGGACGCCAATTCCCTGCGCGGAACCGGGCGGGATTAATCCCGCCGCCTAGGCACTTCAGGCAGGCCAATGGCGGCGGGATAAATCCCGCCCGATTCCGCGCAGGGCATGCGTACGCGGCGAGATTAATCCCGCGTCCCAGGCCCTTCACTCAGGCCTTAGTCGGCGGGATTAATCCCGCCGAACGCCAATGCCCTGTGCGAAATCTTGCGGGATTAATCCCGCCGCCTAGGCCCTTCAGGAAGGCCAATGGCGGCGGGATAAATCCCGCCCGATTCCGCGCAGGGCATGCGTACGCGGCGGGATTAATCCCGCCCACCATGTAAGGGATGGTGAAATTAATCCCACCACCCTTCTCAGTTCCCTCCATTGGTATTTTGTAAACCTTCTCCGTCTCAGACAGAGTTAGTCGGGATTGATTCAACATACCAATGGAGGATTAATCCCGCCACCGGGTAATGAAGGTTCGGAGAGACTAATCCGCCGCCCTCTCGTAAATCATGCGCTCACACATATATATTGGCTGCGGCATTTTGAACAACAGGGATGGGTGGGGGCGGGATTAATCCCGCCGCTTATATCCTGCGGAAGTGCCTGAGCGGCGGGATTAATCCCGCCGCCCTCCGCGAAGGGCATGAGCGTGGGGCCGGATTAATCCCGCCGTTCATGTCCTGCGTGAATTCCCTGGGCGGCGGGATTAATCCCGCCGCCTTACGCGCAGGACATGTCATGCAGGCTCTTCGGTTAGCCTTCCGTGCAGGATCTTTCATGCAGGCTCTTCGGTTAGCCTCATGAGCGGCGGGATTAATCCCGCCGCCCATCCCCTGTAAATGCCCTGCGCGGAATCCGGCGGGATTAATCCCGCCCATTAGGGCCTTCACACAGGCCATTGCCGGCGAGATAAATCCCGCCGCATTCCGCGCAGGGCATGGGTGAGCGGCGGGATTAATCCCGCCGCCGAGGCCCCTCACGCAGGCCATGGGCGGCGGGATTAATCCCGCCGCTCTTCGGTTTGTCGTAGAGCGGCGGGATTAATCCCGCCGCCCATAGCCTGCGTGAAGGGCCTCGGCGGCGGGATTAATCCCGCCGCCGAGGCCATAAACCTATAGCGGCGGGATTAATCCCGCCGCTCGAGGGGCTTAGCGTGTGTGCGAGAGATAAAATTAATAAATAAAAAAATTATACAGATAAAAACACACACATATATATATGTGTGTGTATATATATATATATATATATGTATGTATGTATGTATGTATAGGAGTGTACGTGTGTGTGCAAGAGATAGATAAATAAATAAAATTATACAGTACTGGTACACATAATATATGTGTGTACATAGGTATATTATGTGTGTATATGTATATCGTGTGTATGCGTGTGAGCGAAACAAATAAAATCATACAGATAAACAAACACACACACACACATATATATACACAGGAGTGTGCGTGTGTGTGCGAAAGATAAAACTAATAAATAAATAAAATTATACAGATAAACACACACATATATATGTGTGTATATAGATATATAATCCATAGAGAAAGAGAGAGAGTCTGTGAATATATAAGCATATATATAAACTAGTGTTGTATGTATGTATATATGTATATAGGTATATATATGTGTATATGTATATTGTGTGTATGCGTGTGTGAGCGAAACAAATAAAATCATACAGATAAACAAACACACACACACACACACACATATACATACACAGGAGTGTGCGTGTGTGTGCGAGAGATAAAACTAATAAATAAATAAAATTATACAGATAAACACACACATATATATATGTGTGTATATAGATATATAACCCATATGAATATATAAGCATATATATAAACTAGTGTTGTATACTATTTGTTAATATGCATTGATTATATATATATATATATATATGTGTGTGTGTGTGTGTGTGTGTGTGTGTGTGTAAAGCAGTGTGCGTGTGTGTGGGAGAGATAGATCAATAAAAAAAAATTTACAGATACTGGTACACATAATATATGTATGTATATATATAGGTATATATATATATGTGTATATGTATATCGTGTGTATGCGTGTGTGAGCGAAACAAATAAAATCATACAGATAAACAAACACACACCCACACACACATATACATACACAGGAGTGTGCGTGTGTGTGCGAGAGAT
This sequence comes from Selaginella tamariscina, assembly GCA_003024785.1. Classification (NCBI taxonomy): domain Eukaryota; kingdom Viridiplantae; phylum Streptophyta; class Lycopodiopsida; order Selaginellales; family Selaginellaceae; genus Selaginella; species Selaginella tamariscina. The sequence goes on along the minus strand of PUQB01000331.1, from coordinate 116,141 downwards.
AAAACTAATAAATAAATTTATACGCACACTCCTATACATTATACATACTACACACATACACACACACACACACACACAGATCTCACCTGTGTGCACAGCCGCCGCCGCCGATTTCACAGCCGCCGCCTCTTGAAACCCTAAGAATATACCTAAACCCTAAAGGAATTAAATATATATATTAACCCTAATAGAATATTCCTTCTGAGAATATACTTAAACCCTAAAAAGAATAAAATATAGACGCCCTAAACGAATATTCTTTATTATATTATTAGCGCGTGCGTGTGCGTGGGTATCACATACACCCCAAAATATAAATCATGCAGGGATTTAACATGTGTGTGTCCATGAGAGTGTTAAAGTTTTGTGTATCAATACATACATACACATTGCATATATTAATACACATAATATATACATACACACGTGTATACACCAGACATACATACATATTACATGGGTTTAGGGTTTAGGGTTTTGGATTTAGGATGGATCATGCATGGTGTGTATGTATGAGAGAAGAGAGAGTGTTGAAAAATTATTTTTGTACACATTGCATATATTAGTACACATATACTTACACATATTATACACAGATATACATACATAGTATATGAGAGAAGAGAGACAGTACATATTATGGATCATGCATGGTGTGTATTATCACACAGACATACATACATATTAGTACATAATATTAGAGACCGAGTACATATTATAGATCATGCATGGTGTGTATGTTTGAGAGAAGAGAGACAGTACATATTAACATGGATCATGCATGGTGTGTATGTATGAGAGAAGACAGAGAAAGTACACATATATACATGCACACGTGTATACACACAGACATACATACATATTACATGAGTAAATTCATTGTGTTACATATTAGGGTTTAGGGTTTAGGGTTTAGGATGGATCATGCATGGTGTGAAGAGAGAGTGTTGAAAAATTATTTTTGTACACACATGTATACACAGGGTTTAGGGTTTAGGGTTTAGGGTTTGCTCCCAACAAGCTTAATATAAATATTACACATGTAAATTCAATGTGTTACATACACACAGATTGAGTACATATATCATACATGCGTTGAACATGATGTTTTCAATAAAGAAGCAACATATTTCTTCAGTTTGGTTTAGGGTTGTGCATGTGTGTGCATATGTGTTTTTGTAAGTTCTTGTAATGCGTGTGTAAATTTATGATTGTGTTTATATATGTGTGCAAAACAAACATCGAATAATTAAAAAATAATATTAATAAACACACTAGGAACATATTTTAAATTATACATAATAATATATGATTTTATCTAATATATAGCCATATATAGTTTTAATAATATATATTAATTTAATATTGATAAAAAGGTTTAACATTGAAATATTCTTGAAATAATAAGAAATTAATTGAGAAAATCCCATTAATATATACAAATGTAAATTAAGTACTCAAATAATTAACTAAATTAATTATCATAATCATGTTTAATATTGGAATATTCTTGGAATAATAAGAAAATAATAAAGAATATCCCATTAATATAAAGAAGATTAATTACTCAAGTAATTAAGGAAATGATATTAATATATATATTATTAAAACTATATATGACTATATATTAGATAAAATGATGTATTATTATGTATAATTTAAAATATGTTCATAGTGTGTATTAATTTAATATTGATAATAAGGTTTAACACATGAATATTCTTGAAATAATAACAAATTAATTGAGAAAATCCCATTAATATATACAAATGTAGAATAATTACTGCAATAATTAAGAACAAGACTAATTTAATTATGATAATCAGGTTTAATATTAGAATATTCTTCAAATATTAAAAATATTAAAGAATATCCCATTGATACTAGGAAATGAAAACTAAATACTCGAGTAATTAAGAAAATAATAATAATAAACAGACTATGAATATATTTTAAATGATACATAATAATATATCAATTTATTTATTGTATAAGTATATATTATATATATATATATAATATATATACTTGAATACTAAGAATGTAGAATATAGTCTAAAATTTCGTAATATTAAACAGCTTGAATCACTTGAATAACATTAAATGCAATTTTAAAATACTCATTGGAACTGGAGAGTATATATGTCAGAGTGTCGGATATTTGTGTCAACTCATCTTAAATTTTATTTTCTGTTCTTTTTAAAAAATTTGAATTTCTGACATATGTATTGTCGGTCTGACATGTAAATTTGAAAATGCATTTAATTTCCCACTCAAATTCAGATCTGGTTCTTTCTCCGGCAAGGGTTTCTTCATTTCTGTATTTTTCACTCTTTAGATCTTCTTTTTTCTTCATAGTGATCATCTCAGGAGCGAGATTAAATTGGGTGCTATTCTTTATAGGAAAGCACGGCGCCTTCAGTGCTGTTTACAAGTAAGTATTATAAACAAATTTAAAAATACTTATAAAGATTCACTCTCTTACATTCTCTCTTAAAATTACAATTTAGGGGTTTAGGAATGCATTAGGATTATAATATATTCCGTTAGGGATTTATCCGTTTAAATATCCTTTTAACTTAATATTCTAGGTTAACCGGGGCGGCGGGATTAATCCGGCCATTTCTTTTTCGCCTCTTCGAAGAGTGGCGGGATTAATCCCGCCACCATCTCCGGGCAATGCTTCTCCGCCACTGAAAAAGAGTGGCGGGATTAATCCCGATAACCTTCTCAACTGATGAAGAGTTACCAGAATTTATTAGAAAGAGTTGTCGGCGGGATTAATCCCGCCAACCATTTTAGGAGGCAGGGAAGGGGTGGCGGGATTAATCTCGCCACCACCCTGTTTTAAAGATTTGGGGACAGGATTTATCCCGAGATCTCTTTGAAATCATAGTTTTGGAGAGAGTTATGTGCGGGTTTAATCCCGCCACCCATTCCCCGTCGTAAGAATTGTGGGCGGGATTAATCCCGCCTTGGACTCCCTCCGGGGAGGCGGGATTAATCCCGCCGCCTCTCCTCGCGAGGGAGTCCGGCGGGATTAATCCCGCCCCTCTCTCCGGCGAGAGAGAGTCGGCGGGATTAATCCCGCCGGACTCCCCCGAGGAGGAAGAGGCGGCGGGATTAATCCCGCCGGCTCTTCCTTGTCGGAGGGAGTCCAAGGCGGGATTAATCCCGCCGACTCTCTCCGAAGGGGTTGAGTCGGCGGCGGGATTAATCCCGCCGACCTTCCTCGTCGGAGAGAGTCGGCGGGATTAATCCCGCCGGACTCCCCGAGGAGGAAGAGGCGGCGGGATTAATCCCGCCGGCTCTTCCTTGTCGGAGGGAGTCCAAGGCGGGATTAATCCCGCCGACTCTCTCCGAAGGGGTTGAGTCGGCGGCGGGATTAATCCCGCCGACCGTTCCTCGTCGGAGGGATTCGTGGGCGGGATTAATCCCGCCCATCAGTTGTATTAATCAAACATGAGATATTATCTCTAAACATAATTATGTATTATTGCATATGCATATTATTAAGTAACCGTAATTCAGATTTCTTAGAAATATTGCATAAACAGATATCATAAATAATACAATTATTTATGTGCAGGACAATATGTTTAATACTGGAGATAAAGTATGTCTTCTTCGGAACAACGAGATAGTTGGCACTGGAACTGTGGAAGTTCGAGATAATAATGCATCATGTCACAATATTGCCCAAGGATCTTGTGTGTACGTATGGGTGAACACCATTTACAAGCATGTTGAGGTTCTGGGAATGGAATTTGAGGAGGGTTCTCCTGTATTGTGGAATTTGGATGAAGTCAAGGCTGACACAGAATATGCAGAGTCACAAACAAATAGTAGCACGAGTTTACCAGATGATGGCTTGCCTGCTGTGATGGATGAGGTGATTCTCTTTCTTCGTGAGATTGAAGTCGGAAGAGGCATCATCACAGCTATAAATCCAATGGAAGCAGTGTCAGAAGAGAAACTAGGGTCCGACTTCGTGGGTGTAGTTGTGACAGAGGTTTCACCTAATGGCACATTGTATCCTGGATCCCTCGTGAGGTGGCGAACATCTGAATTAAGACGGCAAGATGGTTCAACATATTCTGGGTTGGATTTCAATAATAACAACCCGGAAGAACAACTCATATTTGAAGAGGTTCCTTGCATTGGTCCTATTGTAAGAAAAAGGCGATTCATGGGTTGTAGATCTTCCCCTGCAAGTTTCAGCAAGAGGGTAAAGATGGATCCTACATCTTCCGAAAGTGTTACGAGCATTTCCACGATTGACTGTTGCAAGAAGAAGTGTTGTCAGATGGCAGACCGGAATGAAATTACCCAATGTAGACATGTCTTTCGTATGCTCACCCAAAAGCAAAGGCATGAGTTTGTATATGCTGCACTAACTGGGTGTATTGATGGAATGGCCTCGGACACAGGTTATCAGAGTACATCCATGGTATTTAATAAGGTGGCCATCTGCTTCAAAGCTTGGTACAGTATATACGGGATCCCAAAGACCACGTTCTACCGTCGGAGGGATGAGTGGCTAGATGGAGCGCGAACCTCAGTTCATGGGAACACTGGCTTGGTCAAAACCCGCTCTCACATCATGGCAGCCATAGAGATACTCAAGGCTTTTGTGGAAGCAAATGCAGACAGGATGCCTCACAAATGCCGAACCACAAATGCAGGGGTCAGGGAAAATCTCAAGGTTTTACCTTCAATCTACACTCAATTGAAACTGTGTGAACATGTGAACAAGTGCCTCAGTTTGATGGGGCTCCAAGCAATCTGCACTGGTACCTTCAACAACATATGGAATACTCATTTTAAGGATGTGGAGATTGCAAAACACTCTAGCTTTTCTAAGTGTGACACTTGTACATCATTGAAGGCTGCAGAGGCTTGTGCAAAAACCTTGGTGGAGATCACTACCATTCAAAGGAAGATGGAGGCCCACATGATGCACAACAAACTTGCCGGTCTCAGTACTATGACACACCGCATGCTTTCTGTGTCACGCCCATCAGAGTACCTGTGCTTGATCCATGACAAGATGGATCATTCAAAGACCAGCATTCCAAAGCTCTTTGCAACACCAAAGTGCCTTGGAAATGTCATGAAACTTCAGATTTCATTGACAGGTGTGCTAACACATGGACACGGTTGTGAGTCATATGGACACTTTTCACTTCCACATTGGTCTAGCGACTCCAATTTCACTATTGGGTCGTTAGCCATGTGTTTCAGAAACCTTGAAGCCCACTCACAGACAAGTCCTATCAGTGATCTCAAAGTGAAGAAACAACATCTTCAACCTTTACATAATGCTCTCATGAACACATCTGCACTTGAGGCTACTTGGGAATATGAGAGGCATTGTCAGCAACCTGCACAAAAAACAAATGGCCCTGTTGAGAGTTCTGGTTCAGTGGAGGGATCTAGCTCAAATAGTGTACATGTGTCCTCAACATCAAATAAGCTTCCTCGTCATTTGCTTTTACAGATGGATAATTGTGCAGGCGAGAACAAAAATAGGTAAATCATTTTACTTAAGGGTTTCTCAAGCTCATACTTACTTTTATTTTCTAGATATGTGCTAGCATACTTGTCAATGCTTGTTGCCAAAGGTGTGTTTGAAACAATCACGCTCAGTTTCCTTATGGTTGGTCACACTCATGAAGATATTGATGCGTTCTTCAGCAAGGTCTCCAACTCTACAAAAAGGACAAGTGCACTTACCTTACCGCATATGATGAATCTTTTTGAAAATTGCATCTCCAAAAAAAGTTGTGCTTTGCTTGTGACTGAGGTGCCAGACTTCAAAAAATTTCTCAAGGAGTATATAAAAGAAGGGAGTGATTCTTTAGTTGGTCACCTTGTGCCGCTACAATTCTTTTTCTCCATACGAGATGGTATACCTATTATGCAGTACAAGTTACGGCCATCAGAGCAGGAGTGGTTACCGAAAGAGGCTTAATGCTCTTCAAAAGTGGAGAGGATGGAAAGCCACTTCTCCCAGAAGGACAACCAGACCCTATTCCATTGAGTGCCCAGCTCAAGGAACAAGAGGTTATTATTGATGGCATCAAAAAATATGTGGCATGGGTTCAAAAATCGATGCCAAAGAATTCTGATAAGGCAACTGGTTACTCAGAACTATATAAGCATGTGGTCAACTATTGGGAGACTGTTGTTCGAGAGTTGGAAGGGCCTACTGTCACAAGTACAGAATTGCAACACCCTTTCTGGCCTAAAACAAGGTGGCGAGAGGAGATTGAAATGACATCACTGAGCATAGATGACATAGAAGCCAGTAGTGATGTGGAAGTGCAAACCCCACACTTTGTTGGACAAAGGAACCAAAACCTAAAGCATACTTTGATTGCTGCAAGGATCTTCAAAAACTAATGATGGTTCTCATTACTCCAGATGCGTCATATAATCAGCCTATTTGGATGGGTCAAATTATCGACACACCTGAAGTAATCACAAAAAATAGTATTGTTAAGGTTGCATGGTTCAAACCACAAAAAAGGCGACACGAGAAGGAGAGCGAAAGATATAATGGATGCCTAGAGAAAACATGGTCTCCCAATCAAAAGACCCAGCATGTTTTATAAATGTTAAATCCATTCGATATGGGTGGATGTCAAGAAGCGTTGATAAAGTCACGATTAACAAAACTGCAAGGGAATGTATGTTTTCTGAAGCTTAAAGCAATTACAAAATTATAAAATATCATATATTTAATATTCATAATTATTATAAACTTTTAATAATAGTACCAAATTGTATACTTAACTATATAAATTTAAAAAATGATATGGAAGATTGACTATATTATTATAGGATTTTATATATATATTATCTACTACAAATTTTTAATTAATAATATTATATTTAAATATTAATATTTTAATAACAACATCAATATTTATATAATGTACCTCTTATGCTCTTCCTTAATTGTTATATTAGGCAATATATTATATAATTTAATACCTTCTACTTTTATAATGTTATTAATTTTTGTTCAATGAATGCTATAATTTATTAAAGGGTAGAATACAAAATAGAATATTCTAAAGAATATTCTCTTTTCAAACATATATTCTAAAGAATATTTCTTTAATATTAGAAAATGCTAATTAAATAGCTAAAATTGCTAATTATTAGGAAATGGGACTATAGCCATGCCCATTTTAGTTACAACTTGCATTTATCGAGGAGAGACATTTCATTAAGTCAATGTTTACAAGTATCTTAGTGTAGATGTTAAAGTTTTAACCCAAAGGTCCAACATGTGGTTGCCAATTAGCCATTCAATGTCAGCTCTTATGTGAGATAAGCTAAGTCTTCCAAAATAATCTTGAAAGCCTGACTCAGATGCCTAAAATAGACACAAGACTTAGGGTCCTACCCTAAGTCTCTTAAAATGACTATCCCCCAAACCTTAGCATGTAATTCGAGTAGACTTTTGGGTCATGTATTAGGAGACCTAGATAGGCTCATGTCTTAACCTCACCAAAGAGATATGTCTCACACATACCCTCATGATGTCAAGCCACGATCCAGGAACAAGGAAGTGAGCAGGATTTTGAGAACAAAGAAGTTTAACTCAGAAGCAGAACAAGGAGCATGACAGGGAGCAGGACAAAAACTGGAGTAGGACAAGAACTAGGAACCAGGAACAAGACAAGAGCAGGAGGCAAGGAGCAAAACAAGACAAGATTGATCGTAGAAAGACTGGTGTTGATAATAACTAATTGTACAACAATTAAGTCGGAGCTTTTATGCTCACAACTCCAAGCTAATTTGGTCATGAGTCTAATCTAGTCATGAGCTAAAATAGTGACCCTTATCCTTTAGGCATATCCTGTAGCATATCCTATAGGCATATCCTGTAGCATATTCTATAGGCATATCCTATAGGTATATCCTGTAGATATATCTTATAGGAATATCCTGTAGGTATAACCTATAGGCATATCCTGTAACCCGTATCCTGTATCCTGTATCTTGTATCTGACGTACTTGTTGCGCCCCCCAGCCCATGCCTCCAGAGATGTTACTGAGCTTAAGGAGTGGGAGATCTTTGAGCTCTTCTTTATCCTGCATCCTATATTGGGTCGTGACAACACCTTCTCCCTAAGGACGAGTTCCACAAGTCTTGGGACTTGGTTTAGTAGGATAACGCTGATGGAAAGCAGCAACTTTGGAAGAAGCATGGAGTAAGTTGGATGCAAGTTCCCAAGTGCGACAGTAGGCAAATAACATTGAAGTTGGCAGCAATGAAGACGAGAATCAAGAATCGCTACAACTTTGTACTCATGTTCACCGTCAATGACCACAGGGGGGAGGAGAAGAAGCACGACCAGAAAGAGAAGAAGAATGATACGGCTCCAACAAAGAGGTGTGAAACACATGATGAAGTTTCACCGTAATGGTAACTCTAGTCGAAAAGCTAAAGGATTGACCTCAGCCGCAATTTTGTAAGGCCCAATTGTTGAAAATCCAGCTTAGAAGAAGCATGTTGGTGCGAATATGCTAATGAAGAAGCCACACGAATCACCAATCTTATATGCAGGTGCTGACTGATGATGAGCATTAGCATGATGTTTATACCGTTCATGTGCCTGTGAAGATGAATTTAGAGATCATCCTGTACCTGACAAGATGCTAGAGACGATCCTGTACTACAGGAGCGGAAGAAGGAGAAGCAGGAGGAGCAAAGTCAAAACATGATGGTAGCCTATAAGAGCAAGAAAGGTGTCTGGCTTATAGATGCGTGAACGGAGTTGTTGTAGGCAAACTCCGCCATAGGAAGAAGGTCCAACCAATTATCCTGTTGATAACTGATGAAGCAACAAAGATATTATTCCAAGGTTTGAATTGTGCGTTTTGACTACCTATCAGTTTGCGGATGATATCCTTAAGAAAGATCCGCTTTAACCTGTAGACTTCAGAGAAGCTCTCACCAAAACTTGAACATGAATTGTGGACCTCGATCAGAAATAATGCTCTCAGGAAAATCATGGTGTTAGAAACATTTCGTGGATCACCAACTCAGCAGCTGTCTGGCCTGTAACAATCTTGTACATGATAGGAAATGAGCCTATTTGGTGAAAAGGTCAACCATCACAAAAACTGCATCAAATCCACGAGAAGGAAAAGATCTGTGAGGAAATCCATAGAAATGGATCTCAAGGAGCAGAAGAAACAGGAAGAGAACAAGAAGACCAGAGGGCGCGTGATGAGGCATCTTCGACCTATTGCAGGTGTCACAACTCCGTACAAACTTGTCCACAAAACCTCGCAACCCAGGCCACCAATAGTTGCGAGTCACTAACTCAACTGTCTTGGCCACACCAAAATGTCCTGTAGTCGGGGTATCATAACAATCCTGTATCACACGAGTCCTGCAAACACCAACAGGAATGTACAGGAGACCTTCCCGGTATAGGAGTCCGTCCTGTATGGCAAACAACTTGTAGTTTGTACGGGAACTGGAGGAAGAGGAACTTGCGATGTCAGGATTAATGTGTGAAAACGCATTCCTTGCCAAGTTGTTGTAGCCAACTGCAAACAGATGTCCTGTAGGAGTGTGAATCTGTTGGAGCCTAATGAACTTGTAGTGCTGCAAACCGAAGTTGATCAGGACCCAACAACACTTGCTTTTGACAGTCATATGCAGGATCGCCTGGGGTCGGTGCAAGGTAAGAGCGCCTAGACAATGCATCTGCCTTGCCATTCCGAAAACCAGGCCTGTAGATGATGACAAAATCAAAACGTGATAGGAACTCCGCCCACCTAGCCTGTCGACTGAGAACTCGAGCCGTTTGAAAATACTCCAGGTTCTTGTGATCCGTAAGAACTTGTACAGGATGCGCAGCACCTTTAGGAAATGCCGCCACTCCTCGAACGAATCCACAATGGCCTTGAGTTCCTTGTCATGAATCTCGTAATTGATCTCTGCCAAAGGAACTTACGAGAGTGAAAAGCTACAGGATGAAGCAACTTGTCTTCTCCAACTTGTGATAGGACAATCCTACTGCAAAATCCGAGGCATCTGCTTCAACAAAGAAGGACGAAAGGATCAGGATGTGCTAAAATCGGAGCTGTTGAAGGTGTCCTTGAGTGTTGTGAATGCATGTTCCGCCTTGTCGGACCAAGAGAACACTCCTGTGCACTTGGTGAGTTCCGTGAGTGGAAGTACACGCTTGGAGAAGTCTTATATGAAACGCCTATAGAAGTTTGCAAAGCCAAGGAAACATTGTACGTCTCATAAACTTGGGCCTCTCTCCACTTCCACGATAGTCTTCACCTTGTGCATGTCCATGAAAACGCTAGCAGGAGAGACGATGTAGCCAAGAACTCCACAGTATCCTTGTCGAAGAAACACTTTCCAACTTCGCAATAGGCCATGCTCGAAGCCTCTGTAGGACTAGTCGTACATGTTAGTCATGAGCCGCCTGGTCCTTGGAGAAAATCAAAATGTCATCAGTAATTACCACAAAGTCCAAGAAGTCACGAAAGATGTCGTTCACCATGTGTTGAAACGCATTGGTAAGTCCGAAAGGCATCACCGTGTACTCAAAGTGTCCATACCTTGTACGAAAGGCAGTCTTCCACTCATCGCCTGGACGAATCCGTACAAGATTGTAAGCCCCTCGTAAGTCGATCTTTGAACACCTTTGCTCCTCGCAGCCGATCGAGAAGTTCTGGGATCAATAGCAACAGGTACCGGTTCCGAATGGTGACTTGATTCAAACCTCTGTAGTCCACAACCAAATAAACTCCCATCTTTCTTCTTGACAAAGAAGATAGGTGCTCAGGGACTTTGAGTGATGAATGAAGCTGGATGCCAAGTTTTCCTCGATGTACTGACGAAGAACCTCCAATTCTGTAGGTGACAGTGCATAAATCGGTCCGAATGGTGGAGTCTTTCCTTCCACAAGATCGATAGACAGTCGTAGGACCTGTGAACAGGAAGAATGTAGCCTTGTGCTTGTCAAAAACGTCCTGAAAGGAGTGATACTTGGATGGCAGGGAAGAAGGAGGAGAAGAGAATAGGAGAAGGAGATTGAAAAACAGGGGAGTCAAATAGGAAATAGAGAAGAGGACGTAGGAGTTACTTGGAAGGCAAAAAGATGAAAAGGAGCAGGATCAGTGGCAAGTTCATGCATGGTAGTGGTAAGAACTCGGAGAGGAGAAGGAGGGAGCTGTGATTGAAAAAGAGGAAGGATCTTGGGGGGTGGAACAGAAGCAGAGTAACGAAAAGAGGCAGGATTGGGAGAAACATGTGTGGATGTTGACAAGTGTATAGGATTGGAAGAATCCTGTACAGAAGTCCGTGGATGCACAGGAGTGAGGAGAGCCTGTGAGTGTGCTGACGAACCAACAGGAGGTGGATCCTGTTGAAGATGATACAGGATTGGAAGAACCCTGTACAGGAATCCGCAAACTTACAAGTGAGAGAGCCTGCGGATGTGCTGAGGAACTGACATGAGGTGAATCCTGTCGAGGAGGATTTCAACACTGATACAGGAATAGGCACAGTCAATCTGTAGCTTGTACTACCTTAGACACTAAGGACGTATCCTGCACGCAGGAAGGTACAAGATTGATCCTGGCTACCGGAGAGGAAAACGTGAACGTCCTAGATCTCCAGTTGATATGAGGATTTACAACCACGAACCATGGCATGCCCAAAATGATGGGAGTCGACCGAGTCTTGATAAGTTGAAGAAAATCGAATAGTTGAATGTGCCATGACTGCAAGAGAGAAGTGTGGTAGCATGGGTAACTGCGCCAGAAGCAATCAGACGACCATCGGCCACCTCTACAGGAATTGCATGCTTCAACTTCACCACCGGAATGCCATGCTGAGTTGCAAAAGTGTCATCCATGAAGCATGCATTTGCACTAGTGTCTAACAGGGCAAACTCTTTGAGTCTCGATTATTGAGACGAATGTGTACAGGAAACTTGAGTGATGGAATGGTATGAGCAGCACCAATAAAGCCTGCACCTACGTCCAACTTCGCAGCTCCTAGACAAAGTGGACATAGAAGTTTTCTGATTGAACTTCAGCTTCAACTTCACACGTCTTGAACTTCTTGGTTTTAACAGGACATTCCGCCACCTTGTGTCCTGCTTCACCACAATACAAGCATAGGTTTTCACTTTGACGACGTTGCTTCTCAGTTGTGGAAAGTGAGCCACCCTTGCATTTCTCAACCTCCATACGAACTACTTCAGAAGGTGTTACAGGAACATGTACCATAGCTGTAGGATTGGCTTGTAAGAACTGCTGACGGGATCTTTCCTAACGACGCTCGAACAAACAGTTGTCGCACCGAATGGCCTGTTGCATGATCTCCGCTAATATTTGGGCATCCGGTAACGTAAGGATAAGGTCCTTCACGTCATCCCTCAACCCAAAACGGAAGTGTTCGATCAATGCAGTCTCGTCCCATGGAATGTTCGTGCAAAGTTACTGAAATTCGAATGCATAGACAAAAGCTGGTCGAGATCCTTATGTGAGCTTTCATAACTTCGTGCATGCGGAACGGTACTTATCGAGATCCCTAAAGCAGGCTTCAAAGGTAGTCACGAAACCTTCAAAGTCTTCTATTAATGGGTTGTCACGCTCCAGCAAGGGGGCAACCCAAGCCCATGGAGATCCAATTAGTAAAGATGCCAAAAGGCCAACCTTTTGTGAGTAGTGGCGTGGTTGCATGCGAATTAAGAGCCGGATCTGATTCAGGAAACCTTGAAAATCGGTGCGATTGTCACTGAACTTTTCTAGCATGCTGATCTTCGACTCCGAAGAAGAGTTCGATGGAAAGGAAAGCACAGATGCTTGAGAGAGAGCCTGCCAGCAGCCTTGGAGGATGCATCAGCAGCTGCATGCACTGCGTTGGTGGAACCTTGCAGATCTGTAACCACTTGGCGCAAAGTGGCCAACTCGTGAAGAAACATTTGGTGCTCCCGTTGAAAGTACTCAAAATCGGCCATGATCTATGAAAGGAAAAAGAAGAGGAAAAACGAAGGAGGAAAACAAGAGAGAGAAAAAAAGGTAGTTGGGAATCGAAGAGTTATGAAAGCAGTTACTATCAAACTGTCAAGTCACAATCTAGGAACAAGGAAGTGAACAGGATTCCGAGAACAAGGAAGCTTGACTCAGAAGCAAAACAAGGAGCAGGACATGGAGCAAGATAGGAACTGGAGCAGAACAGGAACTAAGAACTAGGAATAAGACAAGAGAAGGACGCAATGAGCAAGACAAGACAAGATTGATCGTAAAAAGACTAGTGTTGATAATAACTGATTATACAATAATTAGGTTGGAGCTTTTATGCTCACAACTCCAAGCTAATCTGGTCATGAGTCTAATCTAGCCATGAGCTTAAAATAGTGACCCTTATCCTTTAGACATATCATGTAGCATATCCTATAGGCATATCCTGTAGGAATATCTTGTAAGTATATCCTATAGGCATATCCTGTAACCCGTATTCTGTATCCTGTATCCGGAATCCTGCATCCTGTATTAGGTCGTGACACATGATAGAGTTAAGGCATCATCACTTACCTCTTAAAGAATACCCTCATACAAGAATACAACTCCCTTGAGTAGATGCCCAAGGCTTAGCACCCTGGTGTGAGCACAACATGCCTACTTGTTAGAGTATCTAATCCCTCGACATTAGACCCATAACATAAGCTCAAAGTGCATGTCTCAAGGGTTATAACATGTGTTATCTAGTCTAGTGTTACATGTTCAAGTGACATTTGTTTTATAAGATGTGGGCTATCTTGCCATAACCCTTCAGACTCAAAGAGCTACACCTAATGTTATGAATGTGACTCGTAAATGTTAATTCTAGAACCCCTTTGTGAACCCTCAAGAACTTGGTAAAAAAAACTTATCAATCATTCCACACCCATACTTGGATAAGGACACGGATGTGTCCTGCTTAATTGTGAGTGTTACTCTTAGCTTAACATGGAGGAGACTAGTTCATTCTTTGACTAGTGAAATGTATTTTCCAATAAAACCTCCCTAGATTTGTCAACGATAAGGGTTGGACAAGTGACATACTCTATGGACTAGAAGTTAGGGCAACACAATATGGGTTGTGTCTAAACAACACAAGTTAAAGCTTGAACTGGTAAGAGAATAATTAACTTAATTATGAACCCATGAACTCTCTTTACTACTACCTTACCTTTTTTCCTACTTGTGTTAGTGGGTTAGCACATACAACTAGCCCCAGTGTTATCTAACCCTAAACCCAACCCTAAGGAAAGGGTTTTAGTTAGTCAACCCTAGTAGTGTCTCTAACTATATTTAACACACCAAACTCATCATGACACATACAATGACCACATGACAATATTATTATGACTGCTTATAATGTGGCACTTGGCAACTAGCCTAAGTGCACCGATTGGGGATGTTTCTCACTCATTAGAGGCTCAACCCGAATTACAATAGGTAATAATAGTGAACTCCAAAACAAAAATATATAAAAACTATAACAATAGACTTTCCAATAAAAACTATGACAATAGACTTTGCAATAAGTGAAGGGTGGAGTAGATATGTAACTTATAGACTTCGACAACTTAAAAAGCTTCTTATGAACTGTATAATGTTTTTTACGAAGAGATAAATAACCATGTAGGTTGCAATTTTTTAAAGATTTTAATTATACATGTTCTCTTTGCAAGTGAGAAATAAAAAAATTGAGAGTTTATACTATTAATTTATTTGTCAAACATTAAAAATGAAATCGAGTGTTTTGTTACTATAAGAAGTTGGGATAAGGTTTTGAATGCTAAAGGTATAGTGAAATTTGTTATATATCTTGTTAAAGTTAATGATTATATTAATGAATAATATTAATTGTTTTGTTGACCCACTATATAATTTAAGAGAAATGGAAGATGAACTATATGTTACTTTAATAAGCATTTGGTTAGTTTTTATTTAAAATATTTTAACAATTAAAAAAGATTGCAAAACTAAATACATGAGACATAAATTGTTTCATCTCTTATTATAACGAGTAATAAGTTTTAAGTAATTTCTCTTTTAGTAATTAGGCTTCTTTTTCACTTTTTTTATTTCATAAGAAAGTTGGATATTAGAATTCATATTATGTTCTTAGTCATGCCCTTGATTAAATAAAAATTTATTATATTTATGTTTTAATTTTATCTCCTTCAACTATAAAATTAAAATAAATAATATAAAAGAAACATAACTTACACCCCACACAAATATACACCTTGTTCTTTATTTATATATAATTTGTGAACGTGGCACACGATGATGTAGAGGGATTGCATAACATGTTTTTAATATTTATTAATTTATTATTTTAAAATATGTTTAAACTTATTAGCAATCTCTTATTTTAGTAAGAATAGAAAAAACAACAAATTAACAGTTTCTTCAAAATATATTTATGTAAATCTAGAATATTATTTAAAAAACAATTTAATAGATGACATTAATCATTACAAACGCATAATTTTAGAATATGTCACTTTAATTCATAAAATGTTAACACTGAGATTTATTAGAAACTAACGGTTATAATAAAACATAAAAAATTTAGAATATACTATTTTTTTGTGTAAGGGTTTAAACATAAAGCATGATGTATATGAATATTGATTACAATATACACAACCCTTACTTAATATGAATATTTGTTTAAATATATACATAGGTTATGCTCCGCCATATATAAAATTCTATTTAATAAATAATCTAATTACCAGGTTAATCATTAATCACAACAAAGCACTGAGATCCGACGGCAGATAGAAACCCGTATATTATAGCATATTACGTAGAAGATTACACGCATATTCCGCTACAAAGCCTATCTGAGATATTCTGTCTTGTTGCGGCATGGCAGCGCAGGGCGGGAAAGAGGAGCAAGCGGAGATGCTTGGTAGCTCAAAGAGGGCATTTGGGCGATGGCGAAGCGCAAAACAACACCCAGCAAGCGGTCCCAAGGTGGGTCTTTGTAGATCATTTGTAATGCCGTCATTGATGGCATATGCATGCTCTTCCAAGAACACTTGTTCATCCTACTCGATCCAAATCTGATGGGTTCTGTCTGAAATCTGTTGTTGTTTGGTCCAAAAATGTTTATAACATCATACCCTCACAAGAACACTTATTCAATGTTGATGGGTTTGATCCAAAATCTCTATTTGCAGCCGCAGCGGCTAGAAATGATGGAGCAGGAACAAGCAGAGCGGGTGCCAACAGAACAAACAGAAGCCCCGTAAGCGTTTCAAGCCGGGAACAGTTGCACTACGTGAGATTCGACGCTTTCAGAAAAGCTACGAGCTTCTTCTCAGGCCCCTTCCATTTGCAAGACTTGTAAGTTCTCTTATTTCCCTTTGTGTATGTATATATACATAACTGTGCATATGCCCAGGTGAGCAAATAACCGGTAAGTGTTCAGCGGACGTTTCAAGATGGACAGCAGAGGCCTGATTGCACTCCAAGAGGTAATTTTATACTTGTAAGTTTTGTAGAAGTGTTCCCTTTTAATGCCCTTTAGGCTGCTGAGATTATCTTGTGCACTTGTTCGAGGACACCAATCTTTGTGCCATCCACGGGAAAAGAGTGACAATAAGTAAGTTACGTATGTGTGTGTGTGTGTGTCTATATATATATATATATATATATATATATATATATATAATGTCGTTTCAGACTTAGTCTAGATAAAGCTGAACATGAATGTTCTAAAAAGTTGATTTAGTAGACGTATATTGTGACCATATAAAGCCAGGTTATGCACAGACACATATAACACGATATCATACGTATGTGTATACGTACTTTGACGGGACGTTATACGATTAACATGTGATGACACATGTAGTAGGTAGATTAGTGGAGCATATTGTAGTTTAGGTTTGAGACACAAGAATGTTTTGTCGCTATATAATATGTATACTCAAACACATACAATATCAATATATATACTACACCTGTATTAGTTTAGTATTTGTCTTTGTACTACACATAGAAACAAGGGATTACATGTCATATCACGAACGTACACACATACTATCACCACTGCAGTATACAAGATACATTATCGATTGCACCTTTAAGGTTTTGATCCATAGTTCAAGTGATAAGAGATTTTGAGGATCTTCTCACTCTCTCAATATTGTTCATATGTATATACATTACTGACCTTTCCCATTGTTGTAGTGCCCAAAGACTTGCATTTGCTCGCCGGCTAAGGGGCGCGTGTGAACACATGATTTAAACAAGGAGCCATCTGGTTGGTAAAGTATTGTTCGATGTACCTTGTCGAAGCGACGGAACTACCGATGTTTTTGACATATAATGTCATTGAGCAGAATTTGTTTTCTCTTCTTGCCATATGCTAAGAGTCAGTTTTTAGTATGCTTAGCATGTTCTTCATCTGTGTCTTAACATGGATTGCTTCAGTCTATCTTGCATCAGGACGAGAAACTGTCGAAACAGGTCGCGGTTAGTTTCTATGTACAGATACGAAGATCTCATGGTTGCGACTCGCAACTTCTCCCAGGACAGACTCCTCGGTAGAGGCAGCTATGGATCAGTGTACAAGGCTTATCTGAACGGTAGGTTCTTAGCTGTGAAGAGACTGAGAAGCTCCAATCCAAACCCGTGGTCGAATCCTGAGCTCAACATCTTGTCCAAGATAGAATGCTCACACGTTGTGAACTTGATTGGTTCTGTCAGAGGCCGGAACAGCTACTGCTCGTTGTAGAGTATATGGAGAACGGAACTCTCTACGACGCCCTTCACTCTGAGACAGTCCTCAGCTGGCCCCCAGGATCAAGTTCGCCTACCAGATCGCAAAGGCTGTTGCTGTTCTTCATGGCTCATCTCCCCAGATCATACACAGGGACATCAAGTCGACTAATGTGTTGATCGACAGGAAATGGAACGCTCGTCTCGGTGACCTCGGCCTTGCTCTACAAGGGAACAAGGAAGACATACAGTGCACTCCGGCAGGTACGACCGGTTACATTGATCCCCGCTACAACAGAGCAGACCGTGTCGGCCCCAAGATAGATGTCTACAGTTTTGGGGTGCTCCTCCTCGAGATTATTACTGGAGCACAACCTGTGCATGCAGACGCGAACAACAACATGACTTGCATGGTCGACTGGGTCCTCCCGCTTATACGTGCCGGTAAGTACCTTACCATATGTGATCGGCGCGTGAAGCTGCCCTCCCGGACCAATTGCATACGCAGGATGGTCGTTGTTGCAGCTAGGTGTATCAGATCCAAGACCGCCAAGAGACCCACCATGGACGACGTCGTCAGGGAGCTCGCCGCTATCAAATCCGGGAGACCACTCAGTGACAGCAAGAGGAACACCTCTTCGGTTTCCTCTTCCTCCGTCTCAAACGTATCGAAACCACCTACCGCAGGTCTTGCTAAGGAGACTCGTCAGATCTTTCCACTGCCCCCACGACCACCACGTATGCATCCACCACCCATCGTACCCGTCCATCAACGTTTCAGTCTCTGAGTAATAATAGATCTCTTATAATAATATTTGCGGACACCGAAGAGACCGTTGCATATATAATTTCTTGCAATTTAGATTATATACAATAAGTAGACGTCATTTTTACGTGTCACTGTACAACTGACAATGTATAGAACATGGGATTCATGATCGCAACTCCCATCAACTTCCGGTATTAAGTTATACAAGGTTTGTGTGTTGTATGTGTATAGTAATGCCAACATTAGACGTCCATGTCCAGGGAGAATGAACACAGATCGGGCCAAGCCTGCATATCTACCTGAAGATTATCCAAGCTCCCTAAATCTATCACTATCCACACACACACACACACGCACACGCGTTCCCCAAGTGTAAGCAGAATGAATTCAAGAAGCCAACTAGACATATAAAAGAGCAAAAGGAACTAAAATATACAATTTGCCTTGTAAACCAAGAGCAAATGAATCAAAAATGATGCAATTTGTAGCAGCCTATGTGAACTCTCTCCCTCTTTGTTATTAGAAGCCTCTGTTGTCACTCTCTTCTCTTCTCTTCTTTCTTCCTGGGGTTACAAGTGAGCTCCTAAATAAGCATCATCTGGATGAACAGCCTGTTGCTGCTGCTGCTGCTGTTGCTGTTTGTTGCGTGTTATCCCCGTTGATGTTTCTTAAGTTAAGTGGTGTCATATTAAGCGGCTCGTCGTCCTCCATTGCAAACATTGCCTCCCGTTCCTCGTCAGTCATGAAATCATGCCTCTCCAGCTTCGCATGAGCAGCTATGTACATCATCTTCCCCGCCCTCTCCACTGCCATCCGGGAAGCATTCACCCCGGTCACCGCACTGGACGCAGCTGCCGTCTTGAGAGACCAGCTCTTCAGCCCGACAGAGGTCGCATGCAAGAATATCAGCCTCGCAGCAACCTTACCCAGCAGCCGGAAGTCACTCAAGCAAGTCTCCCATACAAGCCTCCTGCTCTGTCCATCATACACTTGACTCTCCCTGTTGCCGGGTCCGTCTCCTTCACCTGAACCGCCTGTGCATACAGCGGATCCAGCCCTTCGGACCTCCACTTCATGAGCTCCATGAGAACTATATGTGCTTCCTCCCGCGACACAAGCCGTGTTATCAGCCTGTCTACGTCTTTCTCTTGGTCCGGACTGAGTATCTTATAAGGTGGCAAGTACCTGTTATTGCTGTCCTTCACCAAGTAGAGCGGGTCCAGCACCAGCGCCGCGGACCACGCCGGGTGGTAATTCCTCGAGAACCTCTCCTGAATCAAACGTAGAATCGAGCTCGAGTCCTTACCGTAGCGAGCACACTGCTCCATGAGCTTGTCACGAAGCTCCTCCCACATTGGCAGACACTGGCTTACCAGCGGACGCTCCAGCTCCATGTCCCGGATCATGGTGCGGACGACGCGTACCATTGCTTGCACCGCCTCCACGTCTTTCCAGAATCCCTGTGCCACCACCAGTTCCATCACCTCCCGCCCTGCTGGGTCGTCCCCGTACATCATCTTGAAGGACGCTTCGGAGACGATCGAATGCAGTGCTCTTCCGCACTGCGCAATGTCTTCTGGAAGCATGAGAGCGAGGAGCGGAGCGGAGCTCCCTCCCGAAGCAGTCGCCGCTTCTGCATAATCGGCCAGCTGCTTGATCCGGATGTAGGCGTCACGCTGGAACCTCTGAAGCAGATTGCGAGCGGGAGCGTTGTTGCAGAAGAACGTCACCAGCTTGAGACAGTCTGAGGCCACGGACCTGAAGAGAGACGAGCGTTTGGCAAGATCCTTGAGCAAGCTGGAGAACGCCTGTGCTTGGCACTGCACATTGACCATCCAGGGACGCCTAGCCTCCACCTCCTGCAGCGCCTTGGCAGCGAATTTCGTTGCGTCCGCGACGATCCCCACGCAGCGCTCGGGTGATCCTCCACACAAGGTCGACAGTGCGTCTTCAAGAATTGTGTCTACCGATTTTGTGGATGATCCTCCCACAGGGACTGCTCTCCAGAAGAGACTGCTCCCGTTGGGAGATTGAGCGTGATGTAGACAAGATCACTGATTCCAGAAGAGGAAGAGGAAGGATCAGAGCCCGGGATAGCTGGAGTGTTCAACACTCCTCTCCGCTTCCACCCATCCGCACACAATTGAAAGAACAAAGCGTCGTTAAGCCGCGCCTCGGACTGCCTCTTCACTTCTTCAAACCGTGCATCTAGGCGGGCACCGGCTAAGAATTTCCTGCTCACCGGGGGTATGCCGACCTGCTGAAGAAACGCCTTGAATTTGGGATGCTCCACGCAGCTGAGCGAGACAGTACCGTAAGACTCGTAGAGCCACTCGGCGAGGAGGTTGAGCGCGGCGTCGATCTGCTCCTTGCTGAGTCCGTGATGACTAGAACCAGGCTTCAGTCCGGGGCTTTTGATCCTTCACATTGTCCTCGAGAACAGCCAGTGCTCCCAAATCTTCTTTTCCCCCTGACAAATGGAGCGGTAACCGCGCTGCATCCTCGGACAAAGCTGCCGCTTGTCCGGCGGGTATTAGCGCGAGCTGCTGTTGGGATTGCTGCTGGTGTTGCAACTGTGCCGCTCCGCGCTTCCTGCCAGAGGGTTTCGGTGGGAGGAGCCGAGGATCCCAGAGGCCCGCAACGCCCCGCTAAAATTAGGGCATGTCCCCTCTTGAGATGCTCCGAGGCAGTCCGAGAAGGATTAGAAGCCGAGAACATGGCACTGCACAGCCCACACCGCAGTTTGACCGCCTTGGGCATGCCCGTCTCCGGATTCTGTACCAAGATCGGCTCCAGATGAGACCAGTACACGCCCCCTTTCCTTTCACCGCCTTGCTCCGCACCAACAACAGCCCTTCGTAGCGTTTCCTCATTGTCTTCACTGAGAGATCCTCTTCCCCGAGCGCCGGTCCGGGAGCAGGCAAACGCCGGCGCTGTTGCACCTCCTGTAGCTGCTGCTGTAGCCATGACCGATCACACAAAATTTGGATTTTTTTTCTCTGTTCCTCAATCGACCCTGAATTGCACTTCCTCCTCCTGTCCCTCATCAGGTAATGCACTCAGCGGTGCAACAAACCCACAGGGAGCTGTTCTTGGCGCCTGGAGAGGGGATCTCCATGAAGCTTTTCCCCACGAATTGTGACCAGTATGAATATACCTAACTTGTTCTTCCCCGGCAAGAGAAAGTAATCTGGTTTGGCTCGGCTCGGGTAGAGAGAGGGATTGGAGGACAAAACAACAACAACAACCCAAACCAAAACAAAAACAAATAACCACGAGGATATTTTTGGGAGAGACCCTCTTTCTTTCTCTTCCTTCCTGGCTTCAGGAGTATATACCCACAAGCAACAGGGAGTAGGTACTTGAGTTTTCAAACTTATTTCTTTTTAATTTAAAAAACTCGATAAAAGCCAGAAGGCCTAGAAAACGCACGCACGCAACGCACGCACGCATATGCACTGACAAGTTGTACACGGAAACAGAGAAATATATTTCATATATATATGTTGCTATGGTGGGTGGTAAACAAAAAAAATTGATTTTTACCCTCGCCTTTTTATTATTCTATTATACCGATAATGCTTTGTATATAATCTCTACGCGGTACGCATGCACGAGATCACCCGCAATAGAAAAGCGGCTGGCGTCCACCACCATGGTGGTACTCGTGGTATCCTGTGGTTGGTTGGTTTAGGTCTATTACGTACTCGTAACAAAAGTAGTTGACTGTAAAAATTAAAGGTTATTTTTTTTTTAATTTTTACCTAAAGGTTAAAAAAAAGCTTTACTTTATTATATTACTGCTGCTGCATTAAATGCTTATTGTTAGCAGCCAGCTTAATAAAGTAAATCCACTGCAGAAGCAGTTGCTTTCATGAATCCCCTCTGTCAGCACAACAAAAACGGAAGCACAGCCCTCTCTGCACTTTGGTCACTTCATGCATGAGGAACATATGCGGGGGAGGGTTTAAAACCCACCCTAAACCCGACATAAACCGACTTGTTTAACTCCAACAAACGGGTGTCGATTCGCATTCTACGAGTATATAAATACACATAATTTTATGAGCACGGAGGGGCTTTCTTTTTCTCCTCCACTTACGAGATGTGTTGTTGGCTTTTGTCTCCAGATTCAATACAGGGTTATATTATAATACGAATCATCTTGAAAACCATTTCTTTATGTTACTCTACGAACGTTATACTGCTGCCGTGGAATCTTGCTTAATCAGGAGAATTGGCTAGCCACCAAATACCACTATTATATAATTATTTCATATTTATGTATATCTCTCTGTACTCAAAATTCAATGGCGTGTGTAAGCACTCGGGTGGTAAAAATACTTGTGAGATCTGATCCGACCGTTGGACAAGCACCCCCCCTTAAGTAAGTGGATACATTGGTAGGTCAGTCTTCAGGTCTATATTGGACCACTTTTACCCAGCTCTTCAAGTATCCTTCCAACAAGCAAACTCTATATATATATATATTATATATACACACTGTACATATATACTGTATTGAGTGAAAAACCGATAGCAAGAAGCAAAGTAGTATACGTTACTGAACCTTGCAGCTTATACTTGAGAGCACTGCATCGGATCAACGGTGCAGGAAAAGCTCATCATATACCTCTTCCAGTCCATGCAACTGGCATGCCTTGACTAGGGTTGAAGAAAAAAACAGTACATACCACTCCCGCCTGATGGATGACCCAGGCGCCAAACTACGCGTGCGTGTGGAGACGATAAACAAAGCTTAGGATTAGGGTTACCACCTAAACAATGAGGTTAAGGACGTATAGTATAGCTGTATATTGACAGAACCAACCTTCCCCGTGACCTCAGGAGCACGGAACGAAGGACAGTACGGGACGGCTTTACTATCATGGGACTTCAACGGAAAGCTATAAGGTAGGCGGAAAATATATATATGTAATGCAAACTCTCACACACACATAGGATGGCACATCCTCGTGTTGCATCAAATACATTCATTTCCAACCCATCAATGTAACAACTCGATTAAGGCTTGGCATCTTAGTTTGTGAATGCTAAACTAGCTATATAGGCAGCATTGGAGAATCAAAAGCGCATGATAACATGGGAGAATGGTAAATGTCTTAGCACGGACGGATCAGGGCATTCAATTCCGCCTTGTACATCTCTTCTTAGACCTTAACTCGATATAGTACGTATGGGGTTTAAACTGCTACCAACGTTGACTCAGAGTTTAAGACTGCAATTAAGTACCCACAATCATGATTAATCATTAGATTGTGAAAATTCGCCTACCGATGGGTGTATTTACCTACACACAAGTTTATATCATACACCTCACACACACATATATGCCTATGAATGCTCACACATATCTCACACCCAAAGAAAGATCACAAAAGTACACACACTTAACCTCTCACCAAATAGCCCACAATAGGTATCATGAACCCCTTGTGCCCTCAATTAACACCAAGGTGGACTGCATGATTCCTATACCCCAAGCTGGTCTATAAAGGTTCATAAGGGGACAACAAGGGTGAAATAAGGGTTAAAGGGTGATAAGGGGACAAAGGGTAAAAGAAGCGGCAGGCTTTGCATGTACTTTGTGCAACTCCCACAAGGTAACTTATCATATATGTGAGTGTACGTGAATTGTCCATTTCCCACACCACCATTCTTTTGCCTAGGTTAGTGGACTGTCAATTTTGTAGCCGCCATCATTCCAGTTTGACCACATTTGTTGTCACCTGTTTAGGGCAGTGACAGCGAATCGAACCACTAAACATAATATCCCATCGAATATTCGGACTTTATATTTTTCTGCATTTGAATCTCAACAAACCGCGAAGTCAACCCTAGAGTACAACTTCCACTAACTTCACGAGAATGTTCGTCATGTGAAATCACATGAAAAAAGTGAAGGGAAATGTTTCCATTAAACACTGTGTAAGGTAAAAATTGTCAATGTAATTATCCGATATTTCATATACACGTATACATGTGCACGTCGGGGCCACTACGTATAAAGTAGAAAACGTAATAGATGCCAGGGAATATGCCACGCGATCTAGCCACGTTGGCAGCGCATTAGGGCAAGCAGAGAGCGCCAAGAGAGGAGCAATGGCGACGAGCACGACAATGGAGGTAAGCGTCTTCACAGAAGCAATCGAGGCTATTCCTATGGTGCGATCTCCTTCTGGTGACATTCTTACCAAGCCGTTCCTGGATGTATGCCGCCTTGTTCTTCCGGTTATAGGTATGTGTTCTTATATGCTCCTCTCCGGAAGATCTGATTTGTGAAGATTTATGTATGAAAAACGCTCTTTTTCCAGATAAATTCGGCTCTGCCATGGCTATGGTGAAATCGGACATAGGAGGAAACATTTCCGTAAGTTTTGTGTGTGTGCGTGTGCGCGTGCGTAGTGTGTGTGAAATGCGGGTCTCATCTTTGTACTTTTCAGCGGCTTGAGGCGCGTTTTAACGAGGACTCTACCAGCGCTTACATCTTGTATGATTGTTCGCAAGGAGATTGCGGAAAAGACTGCTAAGGGCTCCAAAAGCTGCAGCAATGGTTTATTGTGGCTCACAAGGTAGTATATATGTAACTTATGTAGTACATGATATTTATATATACCGTATGCATCCGCGTAAATAGTGATTACATCATATAACAGTCGCAATATATTATATATAAAAACCCACATATGGAAAATGTACATGTATGTGGGTCATTCATGAATATATATTTATACTGTTATGCTTTTGTGTGGATGATTAAGAGCCATGGACTTTTGGTAGCGTTGTTCAACAATCTCCTTCTCCATCCAGACTGGACCATGACACAAGCATCTACTGAGGCTTATGGAGGTACACTAAAGAAATATCATGTGTGGATAGCAAGTGGAGCTTTCACGGTAAGATGTGTGTGTGTGTGTGATCTTTAGTTTGACTAGAAGCATTTATTTGTAGATGGCGATGAAGCTGACTCCTGAAAGAAAGAAGTTCATGGAACTGCTTGGTGGTGGTGAAAACTTGAATGCGGACATTGAGAAATTCGTTGCCAGCTTCTCGCCACTTCTTCAGGAGAACCATCAATTTTTGGTACGTACTGTGTAGATTTAGTAACTTATATAAATTTGTACTTACCACATGTATTATATTATAATACAGTTATTAGTATGTTAATGTCGGCATGTCTGCCATATTATAATAACCCATATGTACACACGCACTCACACATATAATTCAACATTTACATGAACAGATTAAGCATATATAACTTTCGTTTTGTTTGCTGTTAACAGAAAAGCTTTAGACTAGATGAACTGAAGGCTTCGTAGATTTTGAACTTTGAGACAACACTATAATAAGGCCTCTTTTTACGAGTTTATTAACTCATTTGAGCTACAAAATCTATATTAGGTAAACAACAACTGTGTGGTGTGTGTGTGCGTGAAAAAATAAATATATACATAGGGAGAACACATTTAAACTATTTAAATTAATTAGCGTATTTAAGCAATTGGCTACAGTAAACATGTTAAGGGGTTATTCAGGGCCACGTGGAAATTTGTATACCATTTTAAAATTTACCACGTGCCTTAAATTCGCCAGTAAAGAACACTGCAGTGAATCTGATTCTCAAGTATTATCGAAACCAAGGAACACACTATCTTCCGTGACGTGTGCGGTGTATGTGTGTGCGCGTGTGTGAATTTTAAGCGACAATGCTCGTATATTTATATTTGTATATTCCCCCTTACTTGAAGCAAGTTGGATGGTACCAGACACGTGCAGGATAGCTCGAGATTTCCTCAGTAATGTTCAGAGACTAGTATACAATACATACATACATTCATTCATGTACACAATACACATACACATACATTCTCTCTCTCTCACACACACACACGCTCAATTTTGGACCTATTATATTAATAATTTTAATACGTTAAGAGTTATTAATTATATTTATCTCATATGCGATTGAATTCACATATTCAATTTACTTTGTGTAGCTTTTGACCATATTTAGATTTTCTATAAACAATATATTAAAAAGATATATTCTTCTCAATCAAACACGTGACAAAAACAGATTATTTATCTATTTATTTATTATTTTCAGGAAATATACTATTGCAAAAAGTTGATATTTATATATAAAAATGATGAAAGATGAAAAATACGGTTATACGATTTGGAATCGTATTTTTCCTTAATAATTTTAATAATATCATGTTATTAAATTTCCTCATTAATGTAAGTTTCCCCTTTTAAGGTAATTCCATATATCTTTTAGTTATAATTATATAAATATCCTTACCAAACTTTAACAGATTTTAAAACTTAATATATTATAAGAAAGTTTAATTTAATATTAAAATTTAAGATTTTAACCATTACCAACAAAAGAATTAAATAAATAATTTTTTAGGATACTTACAAATAAAATAAAATCATTATATAACATCATATAATATTTCTAACATTGTTTAATATAATAGTCACTTTATCTAAAATTTACTAATATATTCCTGTTATTATTTGATTTAATTGTGTTGGAAATTTCAGTTGATATAAATATATATTAGTTATATATATATAATAATTAATAATAAAATAGAATTGTGAAGTTTGGAATATAGAAATGTGTATATATTAGTCGAAAACCCTAACTATATACACAATGAGTAATCCAAATTGAAACCAATACTACAAATATCAAAATCCCACTACGTTAATAATAATATGTGTGCATGCAGCTATACAATGGACCTTAATCATCCCTCCTCTCAGAAGGTAGTTAGGGTTCTTTGGTATATGGGCCCGGATCTGGAAGAATATAGGAGGAGGCACTGGTGGATTTATATAGGCAACAAAACTTGTTCCTAACCCCATTGTACAAAACACTTCAGTCATTGCACATGCACAAATTTGGAATATCGGGTTGAATGTTGCTAGACCTCATAAACTTACGGCCCTACCTATTGTACTCGATAAGGTCCCTTTCATTGAGCAAGGAGACTCTTGGCTAAACCACATATCATAAGCGTAGGAAAACAAACCAACACTAGCTCTTGTACTCTACAGGTGGATGATGATGAGAGTTATAGTGTCCCACTTGTATGCAGCCCAAGTGTTCTGTAGACTTCACTCAGACTAATGGAATAATGCTATCCCAGGACCGAGCATCAATAGTTTATGGCAAGTGAGAAGGTAGACCCAACTCCGTTGACAACATTGGGTCATGACCATATAAAAGCTTATATGATGAAACCAACTAAATTCTATATTCCAATGACATAAGCATATCAAAGAGACAATAGATAATCATCCCATCCAAATATTGAAAGTTCATGTACTTTTGATTAATCCCTTTGAAAGTCCTAACAAGTTGTTCCACCAAACCATATGTATGAGGATGGTAAGTATTTGTGAAAGTGTGACGTACCTAGATGTTAAAACATGAAAATGCCTCAGCCATAAACGTAGAACCATTATCCAAGAGAATCCGCTCCGGACAAGAATGTTGAAACATGACTCAATTAAGAAGAAATGGTCACAACAGAGGCAATCACACTAACAAGAACACCAACTTTCGCCCAATGAGTTAGATAGTCAGAAGCGATAATAATGTACTCGTTGTTAATAGTTGACCACATAAAAAAGTCTTATCAATCAATGCCACAAACTCAAATAGACGAGAAACTAAAATTGACTCTAACTGTACTTCTGAAGTATATGGGGAGTGTTGCGAGCTTTAATACCACACACAACTATGCACATGATCACATCTCCTTGCAGCTCTGGCTAATAGAAAACAAAGGATCAAACAACAATGTCCCATGTGCCTGCCGAGAACAAGAGAGTCATGGTAAGCGTGAAGGAAGCGTAGAACAAAGACCGAAGGCATCACCAATCACAAATGATCATATAGAACAATCCCCACAAAATAAAAAGGTCATCCTAAAAGCGATATACAAATGTAAGTGCCTGAAAGGCAAGTCATCAGCAAGTGATCTTAAATCCATTAAAAAGCCTTTGAATCCACAGCTCAACCTTTTGAACTTTTCTAAACCTCATCCAAATAAGACAAATTTAACTCTACACCCTGCGAACATTGATGTCAAGCACAACAATTACTAATGGTACCAAATCCTCGTATAGAAATTCACTGATGTTGGAACAATTGACTCATGAACAAACAAGAAAGAGAAGATAAAAGAGGAGCTCAAGAAAAAGCGTCAGCATCAGCCATGAAAATCCTTGGGCGATGAACAACCTCGAAGTCATAAATTTGAAGGCCCACCAAGTAGTACGGCCAACCAAGTTCTTTGCTTCAATAACAAAGTGATTGTAGCATGATTGCTCCAATAGCATTTGAGAATCATGCAAGTAGGCATGGAGCTTCTTAAAACCCCAAACTATTGTTAGGCACTTCTTATTTTGTCGTGAAGTAGTTCACCTTTGCTGGCTATTATGTACGGCTAATGTACGCAATGGGATGACGTTGACCATGTACAATCTTACTTTCCTACATCAATACGCCTCCGAGACCGATGTCAGAAGCATCCATGTGCAAGATGAAGGGATGAGTGTAATCATAGTATGCTAAAACTAGAAGAGTCATCAATAGCTCTTTAAGATCTGAAAACGCATGCTCGCAATTCTTAGGCCAGACAAAGAGATAACATTGATGACTTTAGCAACGCCCGTAATGGCGCAGTACGATCTGAAAGATGATTTACAAAATGGCCAAGATATTCCTTGTCAAGAAAGCGTTGCACATCATTCACACACTTTGATGTAGGGAACTTCAAAACTGCAACAAGTTTGTCAGGATCGACTTACAAACCTTCACAGGAATGCCATAGTCAACAAAGTGGTGTCTTGGATCCAACACACACTTAGACCGCTTCAATTTAAAACCAACTTCCCATAACTAATCTAAAACCTTGCGTACATCACATACATGCTCCTCCACCAATTTCTTCTGAGTGAATCAAAACATTATTGATGAAATCAGCAGTCCACCTATAACAATCACAAAATACCTTGTCCATCATACATTGGAAAGTTGCTGAAGCATTACTCAAACCGAAAAGCATCACCATCATCATCTCATCAAAGCCAAATGGTGTTCGAAAAAAGGTATTCCATGTCAGCCATTTGAAACTTGTAATATCCAGATGCAAAATTTAGCTTAGTGAACCAAGGGCTCTATCGTAGTCAATCTAGAAAATTTACAGTATAAGGAAGTGGGTAAATATTCAAAATAGTCATATTATTTAATAGGTGATAGTCAATGTAGAATCGAGTGCTCCTATCTGGCTTCGTCACAAGATAAAGTTTGCATGCCCAAGGACTTCAAAACTTTTGAATAACACCTTTTTTCAACATTTTTTTAACATTTGCTCGCAAAATCTTGAGTTCTTTCAGTGATCAATGTTGAATAGGTACCTTGATCGGCCTAGCATCTCCAATTGGAATAAGGTAATGTCAAGCCACGATCCAGGAACAAGAAAAAAAGCAAGGATTTCAAGAACAAGAAAGCTTGACTCAGGAGCAAGATAAGGAGCAGGACAGGAGCTAGGAACTCATGAGCAAGATCAGGCATAGGACAGGATCCAAGAGCAAGACAGGAATAGGATAGGATCCAGAACAAGACAAGAGCAAGATAGGAAGGCGCAAAACAGGATCTAGGAGCAGGACAGGAACATGATAAGATCCGAGAACAAGACATGAGCGGGATAGGAAGGCGCAAAACAGGATCCAGGAGCAAAACAAGAACAGGACAGGATCCGAGAGTAAGACGAGAGCAGGAGGCAAGGTGTCACGACCTGATACAGGATACAGGTTTCTGGATACAGGATACGGCATGCAGGATATTTCTACAGGATATTCCTACAGGATATACCTATAGGATATGCCTACATGATATTCCTACAGGATATCCTACAGGATATTCCTATAAGATATGCCTATAGAATATGCTACACGATATGCCTAGAGGATAAGGGTCACTATTCTTAGCTCATGACTAGATTAGACTCATGACCAGATTAGCTTGGAGTTGTGAGCATAAAAGCTCCGAGCTAATTGTTGTACAATCAGTTACTAATCAACACTAGTCTTACTACGATCAACTTGTCTTGTCTTATTCTTGTCTTGCTCCTTGCTTTCTTGTTCTCTCCTTGTCTCGCTCCTGGATCTGTCCTGCTCCTGTCTTGCTTCCGAATCTTTCTTGTTCCTAGATCCTGTCCTACGCCTTCCTGTCTTGCTCCCGGATCCTATCCCGTTCCTGTTTGCTCCTGGATCCTGTCTTGCGCCTAGTCTTACTTTTGAGTTTCTAGTTCCTGTCCTGCTCCCTGTCCTATATCATGCTCCAGTTTCTGTCATGCTCCCTAGTCCTGCTATCTGCTCCGGTTCCTATTCAGCTCCTTGTCCTGCTATCCTGCTCCTTATCCCGCTATCCTACTCTAGTTCCTATCCTGCTCCTAAGTTCTTAGTTCCTGTCCTATTCCTTGTCTTGCTGATGAGTTCCTAGTTCATGTCCTACTCCTTGTCCTACTCCTGAGTTCCTAGTTCCTATCATGCTCCAGTTCCTATCCTGCTCCTTGTTTTGCTCCTTGTTCTGCTCCTAAGTTCCAAGTTCCTATCCTGCTCCTGAGTCAAGCCTCCTTGTTCTCGAAATTCTGCTCACTTCCTTGTTCCTGGATCGTGGCTTGACACAAGGAACAAGATACAAACAAGACAAGAACAAGAATGATCGTAGAATGACTGGTGTTGATAGTAACTGATTGTACAACAATTAGGTCGGAGCTTTTATGCTCACAACTCCAAAGCTAATTAGGCATAAAAGTGGTTGCATGCATCTAAAAGTGGCTGCATGCATGCAGAGGCTAAGATGAGTCCACATGTCCTTATCCTCTAGCATATCCTGTGGCATATCCTGTAGGAATATCCTACAACCCATATCCTGTATCCGGAATCCTGTATCTGTATCGGGTCGTGACAGCACCTCCTCCCTAAAGACGAGTTCCACGAGTCTTGGGACCTGGTTTAGCAGGATAATGCCGATGGAAGGCAGCAACTTGGAAGAAGCATGGAGTAAGTTGGATGCAGGTTCCCAAGTGCGATCAGTAGGCAAATAACCTTTCCAATCCACCAAGTATTGAGTTGGCGATGAAGACGAGAATCAAGGATGGCTGCAACTTCGTACTCAGGTTCATGTCAATGACCACAGGAGGGGGAGGAGAAGAAGCACGACCGGAAGAGAAGAAGGATGATACGGCTCCAACAAGGAGGTGTGAAACACAGGATGAAGTTTCACCGTAGATGGTAACTCGAGTCGGAAAGCTACAGGATTTACCTCCGCCACAATCCTGTAAGGGCCCAATCGTTGAAAATCCAACTTAGAAGAAGGCCTGTTGGTGCGAATGTGTCGACGAAGAAGCCACACGAGATCACCAATCTTGTATGCAGGTGCCGGCTGACGGTGAGCATCAGCATGATGCTTGTATCGTTCCTGTGCCTGCTGAAGATGAACCGGAGATCATCCTGTACCTGACGAAATGCTGAGACGATCCTGTACTGCAGGAGCGGAAGAAGGAGAAGCGGAGGAGCAAAGTCAAAACGTGGATGGTGGCCTGTAAGAGCAAAGAAAGGTGTCTGTCCTGTAGATGCGTGAACGGAGTTGTTGTAGGCAAACTCCGCCATTGGAAGAAGGTCCAACCAGTTGTCCTGTGGTAACTGATGAAGCAACGAAGATACTGTTCCAAGGTCTGAATTGTGCGTTCGACTGCCCATCAGTTTGGGTGATATCCTGAAGAAAGATCCGCTTTAACCTGTAGACTCCGAAGAAGCTCTCGCCAAAACTTGGACATGAATTGTGGACCTCGATCGGAAACAATGCTCTCAGGAAGACCATGATGTCGGAACACTTCACGGATCACCAACTCAGTTGTCTGACCTGTAGCTGTCTTGTTGCAGGGTAGGAAATGAGCCTGCTTGGTGAAACGGTCAACCACCACAAGAACTGCATCGAATCCACGAGAAGGAGGAAGATCTGTGAGGAAATCCATAGAAATGGATCTCCAAGGAGCAGAAGGAACAGGAAGAGGACGAAGAAGACCAGAGGGTGCATGATGAGGCATCTTCGACCTGTTACAAGTGTCACAACTCCGTACAAACCTTTCCACAAAACCTCGCAACCCAGGCCACCAATAGTTGCGAGTCACCAACTCCACTGTCTTGGCCACACCAAAATGTCCTGTAGCCGGGGTATCATGACAATCCTGTACCACACGAGTCCTGGAAATACCAACAGGAACGTACAGGAGACCTTCCCGGTACAGGAGTCCATCCTGTATGGTGAACAACTTGTAGTCTGAACGGGAACTGGAGGAAGAGGAACTTGCAATGTCAGGATGAATGTGTGAGAACACATTCTTTGCCAAGTCGTCTGTAGCCAACTGCGAACGGATGTCCTGTAGGAGTGTTGAATTTGCTGGAGCCTGATGAACCTGTAGTGCCGCAAGCCGGAATCGATCAGGACCCAACAACACTTGCTTTGACAGTCATATGCAGGATCGCCCGGGTTGGTGCAAGGTAAGAGCGCCTAGACAATGCGTCCGCCTTGCCATTCCGAAAACCGGGCCTGTAGACGATGACGAAATCAAAACGTGATAGGAACTCCGCCCACCTAGCCTGTCGCCGACTGAGAACTCGAGCCGTTTGAAAATACTCCAGGTTCTTGTGATCCGTAAGAACTTGTACAGGATGCGCAGCACCTTCCAGGAAATGCCGCCACTCCTCGAACGAATCCACAATGGCCTTGAGTTCCTTGTCATGAATCTCGTAATTGATCTCCGCCGAAAGGAACTTACGAGAGTGAAAAGCTACAGGATGAAGCAACTTGTCTTCTCCAACTTGTGATAGGACGGATCCTACTGCAAAATCCGAGGCATCTGCTTCAACGAAGAAAGGATCAGGATGTGCTAAAATCGGAGCTGTCGTGAAGGCGTCCTTGAGTGTTGTGAATGCATGTTCCGCCTTGTCGGACCAAGAGAAAACCCTGTGCGCTTGGTGAGTTCCGTGAGTGGAAGTACACGCTTGGAGAAGTCCTGTATGAACCGCCTGTAGAAGTTTGCAAAGCCAAGGAAACATTGTACATCTCGTACAGACTTGGGCCTCTCCCACTCCACGATGGTCTTCACCTTGTGCATGTCCATGGAAACGCCAGCAGGAGAGACGATGTAGCCCAAGAACTCCACAGAATCCCTATCGAAAAAACACTTCTCCAACTTCGCGTACAGGCCATGCTCGCGAAGCCGCTGTAGAACTAATCGTACATGCTTGTCATGTGCCGCCTGGTCCTTGGAGAAAATCAAAATGTCGTCGAGGTAGATCACCACAAACTGGTCCAAGAAGTCACGAAAGATGTCGTTCACCATGTGTTGGAACACGGCTGGGGCATTGGTAAGGCCGAAAGGCATCACCGTGTACTCGAAGTGTCCATACCTTGTACGAAAGGCAGTCTTCCACTCATCGCCTGGACGAATCCGTACAAGGTTGTAGGCCCCTCGTAAGTCGATCTTCGTGAACACCTTTGCTCCTCGCAGCCGATCGAGAAGTTCCGGGATCAATGGCAACGGGTACCGATTCCGAATGGTGACTTGATTCAAACCCCTGTAGTCCACAACCAAACGTAAACTCCCATCCTTCTTCTTGACAAAGAAGATAGGTGCTCCTGCAGGGGACTTTGAGTGACGAATGAAGCCGGATGCCAAGTTGTCCTCGATGTACTGACGAAGAACCTCCAACTCTGTGGGTGACAATGCATAAATCGGTCCGAACGGTGGAGTCTTTCCTTCCGCAAGATCAATAGGACAGTCGTAGGACCTGTGAACAGGAAGAACTGCAGCCTTGTGCTTGTCAAAAACGTCCTTAAAGGAGTGATACTTGGATGGTAGGGAAGAAGGAGGAGAAGGAAGAAGGAGAAGGAGAAGGAGAGATTGAAAAACAGGAGAGTCAGACAAAAGGTAGAAGAGGACGTAGGAGTTACTTGAAAGGCAAAAAGGTGGAAAGGAGCAGGATCAGTGGCAAGTTCATGCATGGTAGTGGTAAGAACTCGGAGAGGAGAAGGAGGGAGCTGTGACTGAAAAAGAGGAAGGATCTTGGGGGGTAACAGAAAGAGGCAGGATTGGAAAAACCTGTGTGGATGTTGACGAGTGTACAGGATTGGAAGAATCCTGTACAGGAGTCCGTGGTTGCGCAGGAGTGGGAAACCTGCGAGTGTGCTGACGAACAACAGGAGGTGGATCCTGTTGAGGAGGAACCTTCGACACTGATACAGGATTGGAAGAACCCTGTACAGGAACCGCAAACTTACAGGAGTGGAGAGAGCCTGCGGATGTGCTGAGGAACTGACATGAGGTGAATCCTGTCGAGGAGGAGTCTTCAACACTGGTACAGGAACAGGCACGGTCAATCCTGTAGCTTGTACTGCCTCAGATACTAAGGATGTATCCTGCACGCAGGAAGGTACAGGATTGATCCTAGCTGCGGAGAGGAAAACGTGAGCGTCCTAGACCTCCAGTCGATCTGCGGATTTGCAACAACGAACCATGGCATGCCCAAAATGATGGGAGTCGACCGAGTCTTGATCAAGTTGAAGGAAATTGAACAGTTGAATGTGCCATGACTGCAAGAGAGAGGTTCGGTAGCATGGGTAACTGCGCCAGAAGCAATCAGACGCCCATCGGCCACCTCTACAGGAACTGCACGCTTCAACTTCACCACCGAAATGCCATGTTGAGTTGCAAAAGTGTCATCCATGAAGCATGCATTTGCACCAGTGTCTAACAGGGCAAACTCCTTGAGCTCTCGATTATTAAGATGAATGTGTACAGGAAACTTAGTGATGGAATGGTATGAGCAGCACCAATGGAGCCTGCACCTACGTCCAACTTCGCGGCTCCTAGACGAAGTGGACATTGAAGTTTTCCGACTGAACTTCAGCTTCAACTTCACGCGTCTTGAACTTCCTGGCTTTAATAGGACATTCTGCCACCTTGTGTCCTGCTTCACCACAATACAAGCATAGGTTCTCACTGCGGCGACGTTGCTTCTCAGCAGCGGAAAGAGAGCCACGCTTGGATTTCTCAACCTCCATAGGAACTACTCCAGAAGGTGGTGCAGGAACATGTACCACAGCAGGATTGGTTTGCAGGAACTGCTGACGGGATCTTTCCTGACGACGCTCGAACAAACGGTTGTCGCAACGAACAGCTTGTTGCATGATCTCCGCTAATGTTTGGGCATCCGGTAACGTAAGGAGAAGGTCCTTCACGTCATCCCTCAACCCAAAACGGAAGTGTTCGATCAATGCAGTCTCGTCCCATGGAATGTTCGTGCAAAGTTGCTGAAATTCGGATGCATAGACGGAAGCTGGTCGGGATCCTTGAGTGAGCTTCCGTAACTTCGTGCATGCGAACGGTACTTATCAGGATCTCCAAAGCAGGCTTCAAAGGCAGCCACGAAACCTTCAAAGTCTTCCATCAATGGGTCGTCACGCTCCAGCAAGGGGCAACCCAAGCCCGTGGAGATCCACTTAGTAAGGATGCCAAAAGGCCAACCTTTTGTGCATCAGTCGAGTAGCGGCGTGGTTGCATGCGGATCAAGAGCCGGATCTGATTCAGGAAACCTTGGAAATCGGCACGATTGCCACTGAACTTTTCTGGCATGCTATCTTCGGCTCCGAAGAAAAGTTCGATGAAGAGGGAACCACCGATGCCTGAGAGAGCCTGCAGCAGCCTTGGAGGATGCATCAGCAGCTGCATGTGCCGCATTGGTGGAACCTTGCAGATCGGTGACCACTTGGCGCAAAGTGGCCAGCTCATGAAGCAACATTTGGTGCTCGCGTTGAAAGTGCTCAAAATCAGCCATGATCTATGAAAGAAAAAGGAGGAAAGAAGGAAAAGAATCAAGGAAAAAAAAGTAGCTGGAAAACGGAGAGCTATGAAAGCAGTTACTATCAAACTGTCAAGCCACGATCCAGGAACCAGGAAGAGAGAGGATTCCAAGAAAGAAGGCTTGACTCAGGAGCAGGACAGGAGCAGACAGAACTAGGAACTAGAGCAGATCAAGGCAAGACAGGATCCAGGAGCAAGACAGGATAGATAGGATCCGGGAACAAGACAGGAAGCAGGACAGGAAGGCGCATAACAGGATCCAAGAGCAGGACAAGAAGGCGCATAACAGATCCAAGAGCAGGACATGAATAGAATAGGATCCAGGAACAAGACAGGAACATGATAGGAAGCGCAGAATAGGATCCAGGAGCAAGACAGGAATAGGACAAGATCCAAGAGCAAGATGAGAGCAGGAGGCAAGGAACAAGATACAAACAAGACAAGAACAAGAATGATCGTAGAATAACTGGTGTTGATAGTAACTGATTGTACAACAATTAGGTCGGAGCTTTTATGCTCACAACTCCAAGAGCTAATATAGGCATGAGTGCTAAAAGTGGTTACATGCATCTAAAAGTGGCTACATGCATGTAGAGGCTAAGATGAGTCCACATGTCCCTTATCCTCTGGGCATATTCTGTGGCATATCCTGTAACCCATATCCTATATCCGAAATCTTGTATCCTATATCGGGTTGTGACATGTGACATGTTACAATCTTGGCTTCAGACAATAAGTCAAAGTTGAAAAATTAGCATACTTTTTTTTGAGTTGATTAATGACTACATCACAACGATTATCTGAGGGATTCAAAGAGGAAATGTAAGAGCATGAAGAAAAGACTGTAGAAAGTAAAGTTGAAATAAAAATGATTGAAGCAGAGGTAGAAGCAAATGGACGAAGTGAAATATAAGTAAGATGAATGAAAAAAGATGAAAGAGAGTCAAACAAGGGGAAACTTTTCAAAGTCACACTTGGCATAATTGTGCATACCAAGAATAAGGTCAAAAGCTTGACTTAGCACCACCTGCAAAGATTGAAACTCAAGCTCATAATCGTCCACGCGAACAACAATGTTAGTCTCATCCTGCAAACAAGCATGAGTGTGTCCATTGCCGTAAAGAATAAAGACTAATTCTATTGCACAGCACAAATGAAGACTTTAGCGTGTAGCAATAGACTGCAAAATAAAAAACAAACTCGAACATGTATCAATTAACATTGAAAGGAAAACAAGATGTGTCGCGTTATTGAATTAAGCTTGAAATATAAAGACCGGATGAACTAGTGCCGAGTGAACCCCTTGATAATACTCCTAAAAGAAAGATGAAGGGGCCCCCAACTTATTCACACAAAGACCCTCCTCTATTCATGCGATTCTTCGTCCCAAAAGATCGACCACCTCAAGACCTTCCACTACAATGGTGCCAACTGGATGTTGTTGATGCCAAGCCTCCATCCCAGAAATGGAGGATGCCAATCGGGAAAACATTGACAGCACCGATACGTGTGTCTAAACTCATCACACATCCAACAATAGACTGCACGTCCATGTCCATGGCCTCAACCTTGTGCTGGTACACATGCAACAACAACATCAACGTCAATTGGAGCCGGACCATCCCAAAATGAAGTGGAGTTAGAGAACGTGAAGCTGCAAGTGGGAGAGGCAATGTCTCATATCGTTGTGCCAACCACAGAGCATTGTCAAGAGTCACTGGAGCCAGTGCATGCACAAGCCTCATAATGTCTTGATGTAAGTGCTTGCCACAACATATCTAACTTGATACGCTCTGACATGTTAGGGTCTGTATATAGCAAAACACTATGAAAGCAAACCCAACTTGCATCACTAACTCAAACGGCTTCTGATGAATACGATGTAACTGTTGAAAAGCATTGTCACATTCGTCAGCATGTCCAAACCCACGTTTGAAGATCACTAAAAGAATATTCCAATTCCCATAAGTTGTTACATCCAGACTATTATATCATTGTAATGCTGTCCCTTTAAGACAAGTAGAAAACTCTCACAAACATCGAGTATTATTTCATGAATGATATGTGGCAATCATGGTGAAGTGATCAAACCAATGGTCCACATCATTTTCAAGATTTTCATAGAAAAAATCTAATCGGACTCGAGGATTCGCAGCAGGAACAAGAGTAGCACCATGGGTTGTGAGCACTGCCATTAACTGAGAATGATTATTCAGCTACACTAGCTATTTCACAAATAAAAGATTTACAAGTTACGCATCCATGGATAAAAGAAAGAAAAAATAATCTATAGAAAATGAAACAAATCTAAACAATGAAGAGCAATCTAAAAAGATAAGGAAGATTTATTAAAAAAAACACAAAGTTAAGTACTGCGTAAAGATAATTAAAAGTGCCCTTCACCTTCACCAATGTGAAAGATCAGAACATAGACATGTGATCTTGTATTAGCCCAAACCTTAGAGGGTGAGTGATTTAGATTTAAACCAATCCAACTGTTATTAACATTCTGCTACACTAGTAATAATACAATAATACGTGTGCATGTAGACCTTACATAATGAAATAAATAAAAACCTATGAATAAAATAAATTTTAAAAAAATGTCAATAATGCAATATATTTAATTTGATTATGTTTTAGAGTTAAATACTACAATTATAAATTAATTTAAATTTTTTATAATTTTCAAATTATAATCCTAATTTTTTAAAACTTCAGAGTAGATACACAAGTATAAGAAAAGATTAATTTGAAATTTAGGGTTGCGATTAATTCCAAAGATTTATGAATTTATAAATTATATTCTACTTAGCAAAGAAGCTAAGTTTCAATGAACTGAATGTAAGTGGGAGCCTGCACAGACTCAAGGCTGGATATCAAAGAGAGACGTCCGGTACGCTTGTTCCGGCGGTGAAGTGTGATCCGGTTGGATTTTTCAAGAGCAACAACCACCAGACGACCAGATGGATCAAACGTAAAGTGCCTCGGTCCGGAACCTCCGACGTAATCCAGACCGAGAAACTCAAGCTCCCCACTGTTAAACTCCACTCTATACACGGCAATGGTATCCTGTTCATTACCTCGGTTAGAAGCGTATAAGAACCTGCCGTCCGGCGAGAGTGCAATCTCTGCAGCAGTACAGTTCGCCTTGTTCGGAACAGTGTCGTCCAGAGTGGGCCATTCCTTGACAAAATGCAAGGCGCCATGCAGAGAATCATGCACAAACTGATGCACCGTGTTGCTGAGCTCGTTTACGACATAAGCAAACCGCCTGTCCAACGTGAATACCATGTGCCGAGGACCGGATCCGGCACGGACTGTAGCAGCGCCGTGCGGTATCAGTTTTCCAGTCTCCCTGTCAAGCTTGTTGATCTCGATCTGGTCGCTTCCAAGATCGCACACGTATACGAGATTCGTGCGGCAGTCCAAGAGGATCTGGTGCGGATGTGGACCTTCCTGACGGGGATTATCAGTGTTCCTTCCTAGCTTGGGAACCCGAACAAGAGACGCCGGTTGTGTCCCCTCTAGCTTACCCGAAGGATCAATGCGCACCGCCCCGTAGCTCCCCACCATTGTAATTTGCAAAGAATAGCCATCTTCCAGTCGGATCTACACTGATAGCAGCCGGGGACGAGCCTTGGGTGGGAACAGCCCTGCACAGAGGCGAAATCTCACCGGTTTTCCCGTGGAACTCGAACGCCTCGACTGTTCCATTCTCTATCTCGTTCACAGAATACACAATGGGGAGGAAGGGATGCACGGTCAGGAAGCTCGGGTTTCTGCCCGACGGGTAGGACGCTATCCTGTGCATCTGTTCTTCCTGTAGCGCCGCAACCACGATCTCGTCGGCGTAACCGCCGATCAGAAACAGATGCCTCCTCCCATCCCTCCTCCGAACGCACCACAAATGTACTGGATACTGAGGATCCAGAATAACCTATGGCAATATACTATTAAACCCATACTGACAGTGATCAAAAGGTAACCACCACTTTTAAGGACTGCAGTTTGTGTTATACACGTGACCACGCGTGTCTGTCTACACACCACGCGTATGCCGGCGGCAACAGGATGTATATAATAAGCTTTTGATATGCCAAACACGGATGTTAAGCAGCAGTGCACTGATTTGATCACTTCCTGTACGACCCTCTCTCAAGCCAAGGATGTTGAATGTACGGTTGTTTCTATTGCTCACCTGGAGAGAGACAAGTCTACATATCTCCACAACCTGCTTGTTTCAGATGTACGGAAGGCTGGGAGACATCGATCGAGCACGCCGGTTATTCGATACCATCCTACCAAAGACCGCTACTCATGGAACTTCATGGTTACTGCATATGCCCAGAGCGGGCATCTGCAGCAGGGCATGTCGCTCTTAGAAACCATTCCACATTTTGATCTCTTCTCATGTACAGTAATGCTGAATGCGTATGCGAAGGCGGGAAACCTCAGAGAAGCTGAACGAGTATTCGATTCAATGCCCAGAAGAGATGCAGTGACATGGAAACATCATGATCTCCGCATATGCCCAGTGCGGGCATCTCAGTAAAGCAAGAGCATTGTTTGAGTCTATGCCGCTTTACAACCTCGGCTCCTGGACTAGCATGATCCTGGTGTACGCTGAGAATGGTAAAGTGGAAGAAGCCAAGTGTATGTTCGATCGAATGCCTACACAGGACCTGGTCGCATACACTGCCATGCTATCTGCATATGCAAACACTGGCCATCTGCAGCCTTGTAAGGAGCTCTTCGATGAAATGCCGGCTTGGGATCTCACTTCCTGGACTGTACTTGTTTGTGTTATGCCACCTTGGGCAGCTAGAGAAAGCAAGAAGGTGTTTCAACTGCATGCCGGAGCACGACACAGTCTCGTGTACAGCTATGTTGGATGCGTATGCTCAGGACGGGCATCTACGTGAGGCCAGGAGGCTCTTTGATGAGATGCCAGAGAGGAACATGATCTCATGGGGAGCACTTCTAGCTGGATATGCTCTACATGGTCGTCTTCAGGAGGCCGAGCTTGTTTTCAAGGAATGCAGGAGTGTGATTCTTACTCCACCTCAATGATGATTGCAGCATTTCAAGGAATGGAGAAGTAGAGGCTGCCAAGGCTTTGTTCGACTGGTGCCGGTGGAGAAGGACCAGGTTGCTGGAACACAATGTTAAACACATATGCACACAATGGACATATAACCGATGCAAAGAATGTATTCGATGCCATGCCGAGGCGGGACTTGATATCGTGGACTGCAATGGTGTTTGTATATGCACAAGGTGGGTATATAAACAAGGCAAGAGATGTGTTTCTCGAAATGCCATGCATCGACCTGGTGTGCTGGAACGTCATGCTTTATGCATATGCCTTGAATGGTCATGTGAGTGAGATGCATAATCTGTTTGGTATCATGCCGGATTGGGATCACCTCTCTTGGAACATTGTTTTCTCTGCATATGCAAGGAAGGGGCATCGGGAAAACGCTCTCAGAGTCTTCCATATGATGCCTGAGAGGAACTTAGTCTCGTGGAACTCCATGTTGTCTATGTATGTAAACAACTTTGAGATGGCTATGGAAGTGCTTAAACAGATGTTAATCCAAGGTTATAGATTAGACGAGGTTTCGTTTACTTCTCTTCTTCTTGGGTGTATACACTCGGGCGACCTGAAGAACACCAAGAGTGTTTTTACCAAGATGAGTGCAGACTATGGATTGGTAGCGAGCAAGCAGCAGTATGGTTGCATGGTGGATATGCTAGCACGAGCAGGATACCCAGCGTATGTTAGTGACTTACTGAAGAACATGCCTTATGTACCTGATGGTCGAGGATGGACGTGTTTGCTTCGGGGCCTGTAACGATGTGCAAGTTGGAGCTGGAGCTGCAAAGGAGATGTCTGAAATTGAACCTGCTAATGCTGCTCCTTATGTGCTCTTGGCCAACACGTACTTGAAAACTGAGATGCAACACGTACCTTGATCAGCCTCAACAGGTGTGTGTGTGTGTGAGAGAGAGAGAGAGAGACGTACCTTGATCAGGTGTGTGTGTGTGTGTGTGTGTGAGAGAGAGAGAGAGAGAGAAAGAGAGAGAGACGTACCTTGCTCAGCCTCAACAGGTGTATGTGTGTGTGTGTGAGAGAGAGAGAGAGACGTACCTTGATCAGCCTCAGCAGGTGTGTTTGCGTGTGTGTGTGTGTGAGAGAGGAGAGAGAGATTTATGCATTTAATAGACTTTGTTGTCATATGGACGACATGCTTTGCTTGTGGGGGATGGTGTTGTACAATTTGTATAGTCAACACTCTCCACACACGCACGCACGCACGCCGCACGTACGCACACGCACACACAGAGGAAGGGAGCAGACATAATGGGTTAAGTACAGAGGTTATGTTAAGAATACACGTGGCATTGTCAGCGTTAAATAGTAATGACACGACACGTGTCTACATGCAAACGGCCACGAGGCGGGAAATAGTGGTGACAGACCTAAAGCGAACGAGGACGAAGGGAGAGAGAAATGCTGTCCTGTTGCTTCGCCAGAACTGGTTTACTCGTTAATCACAGGTTGCCTTCTTCATGGGTTTGCTATAACAACAATTCGGCGCATATGCGGGCATTTTGTCGGAGTCCGGACGGGCGTGAGGAATCTGAAGAACAGGACGATCACACGCACCGGCCCAAGAATCCGTCTAATCAGCAGCC
This sequence comes from Selaginella tamariscina, assembly GCA_003024785.1. NCBI lineage: Eukaryota > Viridiplantae > Streptophyta > Lycopodiopsida > Selaginellales > Selaginellaceae > Selaginella > Selaginella tamariscina. The sequence goes on along the minus strand of PUQB01000331.1, from coordinate 72,902 downwards.
CACTGATGCCGGCAAAGAGGGCGCAAAATCAAGGTAATTTAGCATAATTATAACTGGATTAGTAGATTTTGGTATGAACGAGGGATGTAATACCTTCAGATTTATTATATGATTTTATCATAGATATATTGCATTGTGATTTTGTTGATATAATAGGGGCTTAACCGACATGTGTTGTGTGTGTGTGTGTGTGTGTGTGTGTGCCACGCATGACGTTTTATTGGTAAAATATGAAAGTTTAAAAGGCATATAGAGTGAGGTAGCATAGAAGAGAGAGAGAGATATTTAAGTTTACACATGTGATGTTCTGGGACTTCAGTCATATATCTATGTGAGCATGCACACGCACTTACACACATACTAATATTGGTAGAAAAATGGATAATGTTCACTATGTTTATTTTGTTGTAAAAAGTATAAGTGCCGAGGCCCTCCCAAAACACACACACACACAAACTATATAGTATATTCTTGAGCTTGCATACGCTTGTGGTTTTAGCTTCAGTCAGTCATACTTTTTGAAGATGTCCACGAGATATACATACGAGTCTACCCATACAACAGATAGTACACACACACACACACACACAATGAACATCCTGTATAGTTTTCTGAATACATGCATGTAAATACATTGAACACATGCATTCGTCATAAACTTTTATATATGGATATGAATCAACCTACGCACGCACACTGTGTGTTTTTGCAGCGGGGATATGATGTTCGAAGCATACGGTGATAAATATGCAACAAGGGCAGGAGGGGACGACGCATTTGGGGAGCGATATGGTGCCAAGACTGTAAATCCATTTGACAAGAACATCAAGGGGACCTTGCTGAAGAACTAGGTGTTCCTGAGCTCAGGAACAGGGCGAGGTCCGAAAGAAAGCTGAAGTCCGTAAGGAGAAAGATACAAGTATGTAAATAATAATTAATGTATTAAAATGTTTATATGCATATGAAACACATTTAAGCAGGTAAGAAGGGACCGGAAGCATGAGTTACCTCTAGGAACTTCGTAGAGCTTCTGTAACTCATTTGAACTAATTAACCACGAGCTGTTCTGAATTCACAACGATATATAACACACACACATGCACGCACGCACGCGTTTGTACCTTGGCATTTAAAGAGAACAGCTCGCGTTCCCCAAGAGATCCGTACCATAATGACATATATATCGTTTTAAGTGTTATACATGTTTAGACAAGCTAAACATGGGTTTAGGGTTCTAAGGTACAATGGGAAATGGTTCGTTCTTGAAGGTGATTTCCAAGTGTATGGTGGCTAAGAAATATGCTTCCATAGTGGTAAAGTCTTGTGAAATTACTTGTTTTATATATCTATTTTATTTTCTTGTATGCAGTCTTTACACAAGAATTTCAGTGAGGAATTCCCCACAATCCGGAAGAACGATTCAGTCACTTTGCAGATAGAAGATGGCTCTAAATGGTGAGTATTAATATCTCTATATATAAATTTCATGTGAGTTTGCAGGGTCGTTGGTGTGATCATGAACTCGGACGGGAACCTGTCTTTCAGACCCGGTTGGGGGCGGTTTGTGAGTGATAACAACATTAAGCTAGGCGACACCGTAGTGTTTGATTACATTGGGGAGCAGACTTTCTTGGTAAAGATATTTAGTTCTAAGGATGGTTTCGAGAAATCTTTTGAGAAGGGAGACAGTAGAGAGAGCGAGAATAATGATGCTTCGGACAGTGCTTTCTTAGAGAGTTGTGGGGAGGATACAGGACGGACAGACCGTTTCTCAAGCGGAACTTCAAGAGGAGGCCCCGGCTTGTGAGGTCAAAAACATATCATGCTAGAGTTTGCCACAGCGGAAGCCATGAACTCGGTCATCTCGGACAAGATAGCTTCGAACTGTGCATGCTTTGTATTCGTTGTTAAGGACCCAGATATTGACAAAGTGGTATGTGTGTGCGTGTGCGTGCGTGTGTTTCTTAACTCGGAGTTGCTATAGGAAGTTGAGTGCAAGTTTGCCCGTGAATATTTGCCTTCGAGGTTTGCGAAAGTGAACTTGTATGATGAAGAAGGGGAACATGGCCTGTGAGGTGGGCAGGGATGAAAACTTGTGTGCTGACGAGAGGATGGAGGAACTTTGTTCATTACCACAAGATACAAGCACACGATATATGTTTGTTCCAGCTCAAGAGTTTGCCAAAACAGAAATGTTTCAAGGTGAAGATTTACAGATTGGTCGATTTCTTTGGTAATATGTCCGAGAAGAAGAAGTTTGATGTAGATATAGATAATTCTCAAACTCCAAACAGGCAGCTAAATGGAACTGAATGTTACATTAGATTTGTTTTTCTTAATTGTGTTTAAATAATGTCTAATCTTTTTTACACCAACATCTCTCTCTCTCTCTCTCTCTCTCTCTCTCTCTCTCTCTCTCTCTCACACACACACACACACACACACACACACACATATGGACGCACACACATGTTTAATGAACATCTGTTGTTGTTTAGGGTTCCTTAAACCCTAGGGTTTCTTCTGGGCAAGGATGAGCAGCAGAGATTGGGAACCACTCGATCAACATTTCAAGACGCCATGGTATACATTTTCTGTCTTTGTTCATGCGTGCTCTCTCTCTCTATCTCTGTATTAATTGTGCTTCTTGATTTACCTACACACATATATATTGCATATACATATACACATATACGTACATACATACATACATAACATTGATAAACTGAACATTCCAGCTAGCAAGCGAGTGGTCATCATATTTTATAATTATTGTCAATTCTTGTTGCTACAGGTAAACCATTCGATATTTTTATATACATTTGCATACGTATTTGCATACGTCTCTCTCCCTCTCTCTCTCTCTCTGTATATACACACACACACACATACACATAATGCATATACATACATACGTACATAACATTGATAAACTGAACATTTTACTTCAGCTAGGAACCAAATGCAAGCGAGTTTTCATCATATATCATAATTATGTCAATTCTTGTTGCTACAGGTAAACCCATTTTGGTATTTTTATTTTTAATATACATTTGCATACGTCTCTCTCTCTCTCTCTCTCTCTCTCTCTCTGTATATATATATATATATATATATATATATAGAGAGAGAGAGAGAGAGAGAGAGAGAGAGAGATACATAAATAACATTGATAAACTGAACATTTTACATCAGTTAGGAACCAAATGCAAGCGAGTGGTCATCATATATTATAATTTTGTCAATTCTTGTATACCCATTCGGTATTTATATATACATTTGCATACGCACGCGCTTTACACACACGTGTGTGTGTGGATTAGTTTCATGCTTGGGTGGCGATCTACCACAGTTTTGTTCAGAAGAGCTGTCAAGGCACGTTTTATGGGTTATATAGCTCTCAAAGCATTCACAGAAAACAGAAAGAGCATCCCTTTATTATCGTCATCTTCAGCTCTTGTAAATATCATCAGGCAAGGATTGTGTCAAGGTGAGAACCTCGAACAATCTGCAACCAAATATACTGGAGAGATTCATCCACACATGCTCAGCGAGGTTTTGAAGCAAGTATCCGATGCTCATGTCGCGTGCTTCATCTTCGATGGGCCAAGCATGAAAAACAGTGCATACACACACTTTCTACATATCAATGCCTTCTTGAAGCTTTGGTTAGAGGTGATAGAGGTTCTTTTGTTCATACTAAGTATCAGGACATGGTCCGGGCAGGTGTGTGTGCGTGTGTGTGTGTGTGAGAGAGAGAGAGAGAGAGAGATGTAACATGACTGATGTACCTACTTTCTTAGGCATTGATGAAGATGAGTATGCATTCTGCCTTGCAGTCGCAGGGATATGCGATACGGGTGGATGGTCAGAGGCATTGAGAACCTGAAGAGCAGATGTAAACGAAAGTTACCGTCACTGCAAACATGTTCAACGTGGTGATAGAGAGGGCTCCCTTGGAACAAAAGAAACAGTGTTCCATGCTATGGAGTCCATGCTCGAGCCTAACCTCACGAGTTTCAAGATTCTCATGAAGTGTTTTGGAGAGAGCCTCCGAGTTTCCAAAGTGAAGTTCTTCTTCGAGAAGGTTATGGATGCAGACATGGAGACGTATGAGATTCTTATACAGGCTTACTGTAGAGTATACATGGATAATGAAGCTGCAAGCTATGTCAATGCTATGCTGGAGAGAGGATACAAGCCAAGCTTTGAGACGTATCACTTGCTTATGATTGCTACTTGAAGAACTGGAGAGGGAATATGGCTACGAAGTGTTTAGAAACATGGAGCAAGATGGTTATGAGCTCACAGGTTCATATATATGAGGAAATGGTTCGGGGACTATGGGATGCCAGAATGGTGGATGATACATGGAAGCTCATGAAGGAGATGGTTTCTAAAGGATTTAGGCCTTCTTTACAAGTCTACTCCAACCATGATTCATGCTTTTGCTTGTCCGCCTCGAGTCGAGATGCACTTCTAGTGTACGAGGAAATGTTTCAGGCAGGGTACGTTCCTTCAAGGGAAAGTATAGTCTTCTTGTGTGTCGTCTCTCGAAGATGAAACAGAGCAACAGACGCAAGCAAAGTGTACGAAAGAAGCTCAAAGATGGCTATGGACCAGACCAGAAGTTGTTTCAGGAGTTTGTGGGTTGTCTTTGTAGAGGACAAGGTAGAGGATGCACACAGGTATCTTGAACAGGTGGTTACCAAGGTTAGAATGTCGTTCCAAATGTGGAGAACTTATAACTGCTTGTTATCGAGCTACTGCTGCTTTGGAGTATTTTACTCGAGGTACTTAATAGTTTATAATAAGAATGATATCATAAAGCGTGCGTGCGTGCGTGCGTGTGTGTGTGTTGTGAGAGAGAGAGAGAGAGAGAGACCATCGGGAGTCAAGTCACACAATACGAGTAGATACACACACACACGGTGTTCTACACAGGAAGCTGGACGTTGGTCAGGCACTAGAGCTGTTTGATAACATGGTTAAATCAGGAAGATGGCCAACTATTGACACTTTCGAGAAATTATTATCCATGCACTTGTAAAGGGGGGAGAGTGATGGATGCTTACGAGCTATTCTTCACTATTGGAGACTTTGAGCTCGTTCCAAATGCTGCTATATGCAAGACTTGGGTAAGTGGGTGTGGACTTAACCGAATTGTGGAAGCCGAGCTTGTGTTTGATCACTTGATAAGTGATAAGAGGGAGACGAAAGAGAGCAGGCTAGTGGTTTCTAAGGTTTATAAGGAGATTATTGAAGCTAAGTCGAAAACAAAGGTGTAACAAGGTTTAAGAAGGGTTTAGTGAAAGATATTGGAGAAGAAGTGGAGCTAAGCGTAGAAAGTCTTGGTTGGTAAATTGTATAGAGAGAGAGACTTACAAGCAGGCACATCTACAAGCCCACACAGACAACGTGGAGTGTGGGGAGTTGGATACAAACAGCCAGGTTAGCTACTCACGTTCATAACATGTTTGAGTCCACATGCATGTGTGTGTTTTAATCAGATGAATATATACACATACTGGATACTGTGTGTCTAGTAACTCGGAAAAGATGAAGAGGCAAATGGTTATGCTATGTTTTCTTGTGGCCATGTTGATGTTAACTACGAGAGTGAGAGGGTACTGTTTGTTAGCAGATATGCAGCCTTGTATCCCTGCAGGGTCGGGACGGGTCCTGCCGTTCCCAGCAATGCGTGCTGTACACTCATTTCCAAGATCACTCCTGACTGCTTTTGTCAAGCTATCTCGGGTCCAGACGCTCGTAACTCGGGGATTAATATGAACAAGACCCTCATCATGCCTCTCAAGTGTGGCCTGTCTGTTCCTCCAGGCACCACATGTGCAGGTATGTCGTGTGTGTGTGTGTTTGTGTTCTGAGAGTATATATACTACAGTCTCTCTCTCTCTCTCTCTCTCTCTCTCTCTCACACACACACACACACACACACACATTATTTTGTATTCATTAATACGAGTACTGATATTATTCATGTGTGTTTGATGCAGGTCTTCCGGTCCCTAACTAGAATAAGCTTGTTATTCACCTGCTGTGAGATTTCTCTTTGGATCTTACTTTAATAGAGAAGATAAGTATCATTATACACATGGTTATATTCGTCTCTCTTCTCTCTTCCTTGGGTTCACCATGTGCATCTATAGAGGTTCTATTGTACTTGAGCTTCGAACATGGTGCAAATTGTTGCGGTGGCCTTTCTTGGTATTCACAAATTTCGTGTCCGAGTCGTCGAAGATCACATGGTTACTGCTACGTTCTTAGATTTCCATTTGCCATAAAGAATATATATATATATATATTATAATATAAAATACACACACACACGCACTAGCACGCCCACGGCTTAACTACTGGCTTTTGGAGGCTTTTACAGAACAGTTATCGGAAAGGGCAAAGAAAATAAGGGGCCTCTTGTACCACTTTATGTCCGAAATCATCAACCATGTATAATTTATATTTAACAATGTAATGAGCCCACATTGTTTCGCTTTCAATCAATATTGGGGCCACCTACGAATGTTTGTCTCAGTGTCAATAAAACTATATTTTTCTCGTATATACGTTTCTTAACACACACACGCTCACACACACACATGTATGTATGTGTATAAACTCCTTTCATTTTCGAGAATTCAATACACACCACGTCTTGCAAACTTTTCTCAAGTCTCTTTCACAAATGCATATGATGTTTATAAGGGTATATTAAGGGTTTAAAGGCTCGAGGAGAAAAAAAGACAGTCACTTTCTCAATTACTTTAGGCACGACTCCACGGACTCTCTGGTGTTTAATCTAAAACACCTTTAGCCGTAATACACACACGTATACGTATACGTATGTGTATATTGGACAGGGAGTTTTGCAACCAATTGCTCAGGAGATTAATATCAACATCAGATATAAGGAAAATTTAGGACAGATATGAGTAACTTATGTGTTTGTTGAGATGTCTCTCTTTGTTGTTTTGCTAGATATCACAAGTTACCACACATGTAAGGAGGGGTAGTCAACTGCTAAACTTCATACATTGTACACACATGTTCATCCTCCTGGTGCACACAGGGGATCTGGCTGCTCCTCCTATGCAAGATCCGAGGAGCAGCAGTACACAGATGAGATTCACGGCCCTCCATGTCGCGGTTATACTCGTTGCCATCCTTCTGTGCGTCATAATCTGTGCAATTCCGTGGGACAACCTCAAATGTGGGAAGAGCAGTGCTGGTTCCGAGAGCGGTGGAGAGAACCAACAGCAACAGGAGAATCCGGTAGCGACCACCGTGGACGAGGAGGACGGCAGGCAGACGGGACTGACCAAGAAGGTTATCAAGTCGTTCGAGCTGGTCAGGTACGGTATCTCCTCACTCCGAGATAAGGCGGAGTCGGAAGGAACCGGCGGGTGCTGGTCGGAATGCATGATCTGTCTATGTGAGTTTCGGAACGGACAACGGATACGGGTTCTCCCTCACTGCGGACACGGGTTTCATAAGAAATGCATAGACCAGTGGCTCCTGTCGCACAACTCGTGTCCGATATGCCGGCACGCACTCGTACTGTACTTCGGTTTTGAGAAACCACAGACCCTTTCGAGAGATGAGAATGTTGGCCACGGTCGTCACGGGGAGGAGGATGATCAGAGTACTGTGTACAGGGATTACGTTGTGATTTCTGACTGATTATCATTATATTAACATGCTAATAGCTAGTTTTTCATAGAGATGTGGACATTTCAAAGGATATCAGCTCTGACACTTGCAAGTAGACTATATATATATATATATATAAGAAAGGTGGGAGGAGTATGGTGCACTTTTCTCACATATTATATATATAAAACTGCCTTGCATCACATGGTGTACATATGTGTGTGTACATGTGTGTGTGCATCCATTCCACAGCGTGTGGGTGGGTGGAGATGGTCTTTGCCGCGTGAACGACTATAAAGACCGGCCTGCAAAGTTGAGGTCAAACTGTGTGTCAACCTTTTCCATTATTTCATTCATATATAAAGTCCACCTTGTTGTAGCGTTTAGTTGTGGGAGTCTATGGGATTGGGGGATTCTTGTGACTAGAAGCATCAAGTATGGGAGCAGATGTTCCTATACGAGACTGCGGAGAAAGAAGAGAGGAATGCGAGTGAGGAGAGTGATGGTTTCTATGAGGAAGATGGTTATGCAAGCGTCACACTACACTCCTTACCTCAAGGATTTGTTTGCAGGGAACAGCTTCCTGTTACAATCAAGCAGTGGATTGGCTCTCAGGAAACGCACACAAACAGTGCCCTCCAGAGTACATATGAGATTATAAGCATTGTAATTAGTTATGAGATTAATTTGCATATTATAGTTATAATATAAACAGGAAGTTTACCCTTCTTCATCTTCTTCTTCAGTTGAAGTATAGCCTTCAGGTGCAATAAGAGCCCTTAGATATTCAACTTCTTCCATGTGATGATCAGGTGTGTGTTCTGGTTAAACCTTCCTGTTAAGCTCTGTATAGCAATCTTCACAAAGATCATATCCAACCTTCTCCTCACAATCTTTACATCCGTACCTCTTTCCCACAATTGGATTAACCTGACATAGTCATATGTGTAAGTACATCTCGTGTGTGTGTGTGTGAGAGAGAGAGAGAGAGAGAGTAAATACTGTGGGTTTCAATACTGAGACTCACCCCACAGCCATCGCAACCCACAAGTAAATGAACAGGTCCTGGTACTACAATATCAATATCAAGAGGATTACCATCATTTGCTTTAGTTCCACCCTCAGAAGCAGATGCTGAAACAATGTATTAATACATAGTTAATAATACATATGCATGTGTGTATGTATACGATGGAATAACCTGAGCTTGAGAGATTAATTTGCAACTCTTGCACCATCTTCTTCCTTTCCTCTGCCTCTTTCCTTTATTACTCGGCTGGGAAAGTTTTCTTCAAATATTCATCTAGCTCCAGACAGACTTGTAATGGGTATTTCTTGTGAGGCATCATACATGAAGAACACTTTAACTCAACACCCTCGTTAGCTTGCAAGCAATCCTTACAATAAGCTGTTCATGAAACAAGTAATAGTTAGTTAAACATATGTGTGTGTTTAACAAAAGCGATATATGTATATAGGTATATAGAAAGAGTGGAAAAAGAAAACTAATTGCTGTTTTACGTCTCTTATGTCCTCACAAAGAGAATGAGACATCTCTCTCTCTCTCTCTCTCTCACACACACACACACACACACACGTGGAAGATATTTAGAAAGGATGATTCTCAGCATTTAGACCTTGGAAAGTAAACGCTTGTAGCTTACATATATGCTGTACACGCACACGCACACGCACACGCGCACACATAAGACAGCTTACCATGTCCACAATTCAGTACCACTGGCCGGTGTATAAGCTCCTTGCATGATAAACAAAGTAAATCCGATACTATAGGAACACCACCAGGAACTTCTTTCAATTCAGGAGCAAACATGTCCCTTTTTTCATCTTCTGCAAATGTTAACAGTATCATGCATATAACACATACACATACACATATACATATGTATGTGTATGTATATGTACATAAATTATATACCTTGTGTTTGTACAGCACGTTTTTTGTACTCTTCAGGGAAAACCTTTGCCAGCAATATATGAAGTAATTCGCATATCCTGGGGAAGTGAGTATACGGGCTCCTGCACATCGGACATAATGACACCCCAATGCCATTCATCGCCTGATGCACACACCAGAAACAATATACATGACCACATGCTGCAAATATATATACATCAGATTAACAAGTAATGATTAATAAGAACAATGTACCATGAACAATGGGCTTAAACACGAGCTCTCTGCAAATTAAACATGAATTTAGCAAGTTAATTCTACACACGCGCACACCGCACGCGCACGCCATATACATCGACTTACAGACATATCCCGCATTGAAACGTTCTGTCTTCATCCATTACAGAAACCCTAAACCTTCTGGTTCGGATTATTTAGTTTTTATTTGCTGCGACGTGTCATTAAGCTATTGCTGCTTTGGAAAAGGTTCAAGGTTCACAAGTATGTATGCGTGTACACACACGTATATATAAAGAAAGAAAATGTGGATATCACATCTCTTTCTCTCTCACACACACATGTACACACACGTATATATAAACACATATTTAAAAGGAAATGTGGATATTACATCTCTTTCTCTCTCACACACACATGTATACACACACGTATATATAAACACATTTTAAAAGGAAATGTGGATATCACATCTCTTTCTCTCTCATACACACATATACACACACGTAAAGATTGAGGTGATGTATGATGTACGTACATGTTGAAAGAAGTATCTCATCATAAAATATTGCAACGTGGTGACACTTTGGCAGCTCAGATTAAAATAAAACGAAGAACCCTAATTAGGGCTTTTACAACATGGACGACCGGACGTTTCAATGCGGTATGCCTGTAAGTCCTCAATACATCTCTCTCACACACACACACACAGCTAATGTTTAATTCGCAGGGAGCTCGTGTTTAAGCCCATTGTTCACGGTAATTGTATATACTGATTTCTATATTGTTATTAATGTTATTCATTTGATTTTTCAGCATGTGGACATTTATATTGTTTTTGGTGTGTACACCGTGCGATGAATGACATTGGGGTGTCATTATGTCCGACGTGCAGGAGCCCATATATCCACTTCTCCAGAATATGCGAATTGCTTCATATATTGCTGTCAAAGGTATTCCCTGAAGAATACAAGCAACGTGCTGTACAAATACGAGGTATGCATACGTATTTAGATGTGTATATATATGATACACACATGTATATATGACAGGTATAGTAAAACTAATTAAATTTTGTTTATAATGTGCAGAAGAAGAGATTAAAATCGAGACGTTTGCTCCTGAATTAGAAGAAGTTCCTGCGGTGCACCTAAAGTATCAGATTTACTTTGTTTGACATGCAAGGAGCTTATATATCGGCCAGTAGTGCTTAATTGTGGACATGGTAAGCTTTTAGTACGTGTGTGTCTTTGTGTGTGTGCGCGCGCACGCGCGCACTAGAATTCATGATATATATATTACCAAGCCTCTATTCCTCTGTGTGTGTGTGTTCAACTGACTATTGATTGTTACTTTAACAGCTTATTGCCAGAATTGCTTGCAAGCTACTGAGGGTCTTGAACTAAAGTGTCCCTCATGTATGATGCCCCACAGGAAATACCCATTACAAGTCTGTCTGGAGCTAGACGAGTATTTGAACAAGATATTTCCAGTTGAATATAACAAGAGGAAAGAGAGCATAAAGAGCAATCAAGAGTTGCAAAATAAGCTCTCAGGTATGCATATAAATGTATATGCATTATAAAATACATGCACACACGTATTTTCATATAACTTTGTAAGTAATTGAACAAACACACACACACACACACAACACGCAGACGCAGACGTTTATGGTTGTGCTGTATTGTTTTCAGCATCTTGTTCTGAAAGTGGAGCTAAAGGGGAGGAGGGTGATCCTCCAGATGATGGTAGAATTGTGCATCGGCGTGTGGGATGTGATGGATGTGGGGTGAGTGTTACTATGTCTCTCTCTCTCTCTCTCTCTCTCTCTCTCTCTCTCTCTCTCTCTCACACACACACACACACGCATGGACAAGCATGCACACAACAAATGCATATACCAGGTTCTTCCAATCGTGGGAAAGAGGTACAAATGCGATGATTGTGAAGAGAAGATTGGATATGATCTATGTGAGGATTGTTACACGAAGCAGGGCACGGGTTTAACAGGAAGGTTTAACCAGAAACACACACCTGATCATCATATGAAGGAGGTTAACCCACTACGGTGGGTACGGATGCTCATTGACCATCGTATATTTGAGGAACAAGAAGAGCTTGAAGAACAGATTATACGAACTCTAGCAGATGCTCAACAACATGAGGCGTAAATAATGTACATTTTCCATATCTTGGTTATGTTACATATGTGCTATAATGAGTATCAATGCGTTTTTGTGTATACTATTTTACTCAGCATTTATATACATTTTAAATTGTAATTATTTGTATGGTTAAATAATGAAACACATCAAACTTATCAAACTTTGTTTAAGAATATGTTTAAGAATATTCTATTAGTATATGGGAATATACCATCATCATTTAACAATATAAGACATGTTTTGATTTTAATTAATGCTTTGGAATAAAAGATTTATTGTCTAATATTTTTTTCTTCATATTTCTGAATGAAATAAACATTGTTTATGAATAAAGAAACAAAAAAAACTAAAAGAACTACGTGATCTATTTATTTTGATATTTTATTCTTATAAATAATACCTTAATATTTAGTATATAACTCATTCATATATAACACGATATATAAATAGTTTAAACTTATATTTATAATATAAGTGTTATTTTAAATACAGTAGAACCTTTGTAATTTAATAGCATTGTTATCGGACAGCCTTGGCATGCTATACTGTATTATTCTATTGATACCTGTATGTATTTTATGATCTATAATAAACTTAGCATATTCTAATATATTTGCTATATATTCACATACACTGAAAATATAAATATATGAGTATAACACCTAACAGAGTTTCACATAAATATACAATGTGTGTGTGTTATAAGTACCTATACGTAAGAGTAAACAAATGTATAGTTTACATTATACTGTGCAACATAGTTTGGAATCAAGAGATGCCAAGCATATTCCAAAAGCTTGAAATCCAGTCAACGGATAACTGCATATCCAAAAAGAGATTAAAAAACAGACAGTGTGTGTGCGTGCGTGTGTGTGTGGGGGGGGTACCGGTACTCCATAACATATGTAGACTTGCCAAGCTTCCCAAGCAGCAGCACTATCTCTTTCCCTCGGTCCTGCATACATTAATAATCATACACCATATATACGTGTGCGTGCGTGCGTGCGTGCGTGTGTAATACAAACCTCCATGGTTAACTGGAAATTTTTAACCGAGGTTTTAATTTTAATCTTGGAGTCAATCTTCAAATCATCATGGAAATCCAGTTCATAACGCCTTATCAGTCTGTTGTAACGTGGTGTTTAGATACAAGCTCTTTAACTTGTTCCATGTTCTCTTCCCAGTCCTTAGTTAGTCCCATACCAAACTATACAATATATATTAAAAAACTCACCACACACACACACACGCACGCGCACGCACGCACGTTACCTGACAACCAGAACCGTTAGTTTGAATCTGGGAGTTTGCAATATACGCCTTAATTCTTCTAAAGTCTCCAGTAAGCGTGGTCACTGTTGGCTCAAATCTTTGAGAAGAGGAGACAAACTTATCAGATTAATATAAAAAAACAAGGTAGAGTTAAACTTACGTCACAACAGCCTGTAAGAACTTCTGTTCCGAGCTCAGGAAATCTCCCTAATTAAATTTCCCCATGTGCATGGTATTAAAAATTAATATAATTATTAAACTAAAGAATATACCTGTTCCCATAGATGATAACGTGTCCCAACGAGGTTAGCTGATAATGTACCTAGATAACCTTCTTCAGGTGTTTGAACAACAGTACCCATTCTGTTTGTGCAATCACAACTCAGACCTTCCCAGTCTCCTTATGTGACGCGCTACTGCCAGAAGCCTATCTTGTCTCCCTTTGCCCTCCTGTGTGTGTGTGTGTGTGTGTCAAACTCGTGTTAAATACACGCTAGTGTCAAACTATAAAAAACTACTGGTAGTGTCAAACTAGAAAATATACAAAATGTAATTGTTTCAGTATGTCAAACAAGAAATATAAATACACGCTAGTGTCAAACTATAAAAATAATACTGGTAGTGTCAAACTAGAAAACATACAAAATGTACATAACTACTGTAGTACTTACATCAGTGCACAAGGAGTACACAGAGGGACCGTTCCTGTGCTCACGGACAATATAACATCTGCACCTCCCTACGTCCACTGGCAAAGGCTTCAGTAACAAAGCTCTGATAAAGAAAAACATACATAGTTATTTCATAGCGTATGTGTGAACGCGCACGCACGTACACACATATACACACCTGTTACCAAGAGTGTACCATGCCGAAGCAGGAGCAGCTTCTTCATCCGATACATAGAGCCTGTGATTCGGAGTCGCACAGAAGAGCGGATTCTCGCCGCACACATCTAAGTTCTCCTCACATTTCTTGTTCTGCTTCTTGGTGCAGTAAGGGGAGCCCTATTGAGCTCCGCCAGCGGCTCGGAGCCCAGTCTCTGGCTTCTGCACTTGGAAAACATGTTCTCTTTCGTGGCATGGATCACATCGGATTCAACCGATGAGATATGACAGAGATGGACCGGCAGAGGACTCGAGCACTCGACATTTGCGGATTTGAATGGGCCCAAATACGACCTGAATGTGTGTGTCGATCCTCCTAGCTTCCTCGGCTTTGACATGAATAGAACAACAACAACAACAACGGGGTGTGACCGAGGAAGAAATGCAGTTCTGTTCTGAATTGATATCAGGCTCGTGATCGAGCCAGTGAAATTTGTCGTTGTTCTTCTAGAGATTAAATGTGATCTACCACGACTTATCTTGTCGTGGAGCGTAAGGATTTCACTACTGCATTGTCTCTTTCGGGGGAGTGCCAGTATGACATGGAAGTGGATCCCCACGTGGCGATTTTTACACCGTTGATGATCTGGTCCATCTTTTGCCGGGCATGGATTTTGAAATGTTACAGTACTGACATGCATGATGATGAAGATTATTATATATTGTATATATGTACGCAGATTTTACGTATTGTATTATTAGAACTTGTCAGGGCGGACTGGCATGGCATGTAGAAGCAACGGTAAAAATCGAGGTTATATATTATGGGATTTGTGGGTGTTTACGGGATTCCATGGGAATAAATGTTTTAACAATTATTTGACAGGGACTTTTACTTGATTATATATTGAAAGAGAAACCAGCTGGTATTGTCACGTGGCATTGCCATGGTGGCAAGCTGCGATTATACATGAGGTTACGAGAAGATGGTTCAAATTGAATTAATTATTTAAGGTTCTTAAAAACTATTTCGTACGAATCACATGAACAATCCATGTCTCACGTGACTTTATTAGTTGAACTTGATATACCTAAGCATTAATTCTACAAGGACTCAATCGTTTATATAATAAGTTAGATGTCAACTTAGGTTTTATTAATTTTAAAAATGAATTAACATTAATGCACCATTTGTATATTTTAGCGAGGCTTAATGCCTTGCATTATAAAAGAATTGTTGAAAGTTGTAGTAAATTCTGTATGTAAAATAGAGAAGACAACACTATATGTGAGGTCCACTTTTACTATTTTCTATATGAATGGTAATTCCAACTCACTTGACAAGTAACTTTAATCATATATATATATTATATATATATATATATATATATATAAACCTCATTGAATATATGCAAACCTTAAATATTATAAGTATTAATCCTAATTTCAATATATATAATTAAGGTTGACATATTTCTTATTAATTCTAAATTTGAATGTTTTGTTTGAATTACTCAATTAATCCAAGTCTCAAAGATATAATAAGTGTTTGTTACTTAAATTAGTACATAACAATTGTAACATATTCTAAATCATAAAAAAAATAAAAACGTTATAACAGAATATTATCTAAAAAGTAATATTATTTCACATAATAAAAAAGGTAAAGAACTAAATAGTGTTAAAGAAGATATAAATAATATACCTTAGTCAAAAAAGATAAAGGTTAAATGGTACTATTATGAAAAATATCATATTAATTACGGTTTAAGAATGATATTTAAACTCATTAATTAAATAAAAATGGAAAGTATACCATTTTATTTAATATCATATAGACGGTCTAAGATATGATATTTAAACTCATTAATTAAATAAAATGGAAAAGTATACCATTTTATTAAATATCATATAGACGGTTTAAGATATGATATAAGTCACGACAATATTTATAAATTCTATATAAAATTTTTTTTAATGTATTGCATGCAAAGACAAAATATGATACCATTAGTTTCACATTAGTTGTTAATGAAGACATTAATAATAATTTAAGTAAAAAAAACAATTTTTAGAGGTTTACCATAAGCATAACAATTTTAAACGCACGCACAAAAACCATACGCATACGAGTTTGACTGGTGTTTTATAGAGAAAGTTTATAAGTAAAATAAACTTTCTAAGATTATAATTAACTCATTAATTAAATAAAAATGGAAAGTATAGCATTTTATTTAAATATTATATAGAAGGTTTAAGCTGTGATATAAATCTATAAGTTTATATATAAAAAATAAATTAATGCATTGATGCATAGACAAAATATGTATTTTATGATAAAATGTCAAAGTTTACCATTAGATTCACATTAGTTGTTAATGAAGACATTAGTTATAAGCTAAGTAAAAACACAAAAATTAGAAGTTTACCATCAAGCAACAAATGTTAACCTCGAATATCTACAAGATACACCGATATCTATGTACTATACCTTAATATCCGTACACTGTACCATTAGAATATTCTGAATTTATTATTAGAATATTCAAAGAAATTTTAACTTATATTCCTTAGATTAATGCATTGTTATAATTTTTAAGACATTTAGGTTTAGGTTATTAAAGGTAATTCAATTCAATTATCTTCAAATACCTTGATAAACTTTAAATGAATGTAAGATATATTTTTCAGAAAACTCTTTTATAAATTGTATTATGCACCTAATATTTAAAAGAAATAACTATGTTCCATGTTGTACACACACACACACACACACATATATTTTTTTCTACAATGTAAAATTTTATACTTGTTAATATATTATCATTTTATTATTTGTATTATGTCATTAAGCTTAATATTAATAAACTATAATTGAATGCACGCTCTGGTTCAACTAAAGATTTATATATAACATAAGCACATTATCTTAAATTACCATATGTAAAGGTTATTCCTTTTCTGTTATTTAATCTAGATTTTCTTAAATATTTAAAAATTTATACTTAAGAAATACTTTTTTAAGTTCCATACATAAATCTTTGATATTTATGATTAACTTGTAAAGTTTATTGTAATTTATAATTATTAATTACTTGTGTATTTAACATCGATATTAACACAGTCTTAGTACATATAATATATAATATAATAACATCAATATTACATGAGTATATAATATAGTTATATTAGTGGTTTATGTTTTTACAGTGAAAATATTATGTAAACATAAGTTTTTGCCCTAATTTATAATCTTAAATTTTAAATGGAAATTTAAAATAAGTTCCTTCGATTTAGATTTATTGTCAATATTATTATTTTACTTTGAAATCCTAATTTAAAATGAAATTTAATCAAACTTAACATAATTTAAACCAAAACATGAAACATTTACATTGTTTTCTAATAATAATATGGACAATAGTGCTTTGTTTCACAATATATATAATTATATATATATATATATATAATATATAAATTATCATACTAAAAGTTTCTTGCTCGCATAAGGTAATTATTATTATTATTATATATTAAATATTATATAGTTTAAATAAAGAGTGTTGGTTAAAATGAAGTTAAAATGTTATGAAGACAATTATATGATTATTATCATAATTTATAAGAAAAATCAAAGTCGTATGTTACTGTGTAAATGACTAGTCATTTTACATTATCATATTACTTTCATTTATTCTCATTGAAAGCTTCACTGATGTATACTAGGTGTGTGTTGTATAAGAGTGTGAGGCATTTACATGAGAGCGCGCGCGCGCACACACACACACACACGTACACGTGATATGATCAAAGGTAAATCTTAGCTCCTAACAAAATATATAAACTTTTTTATAATGTGTATCTATGTAAATTTATATGTGTGTGTGTGTGTGTGTTATATTACTATTTACTTCTATGTGTATAACTTATATATACATATTTTGCTCTTATACAAGCTTTGGAATACATTATTTGTTCGACGTATATAGAAACTAGTATGAGCTGCTTTGGTACTTGTTGATGATGAGAGGTAATCCATGGAGAGGCTTAAGAGCTGGTTTAGTCCAGGGGTTATGCCGATAGTGCGGTGACAATTGAAACGAGTAGCGCTGCAGAACGGCACTCAATACCACCTTGGCCTCGATCAATGCAAACGACTGCCCAACACAGACACGGGGACCGAGAGAGAAAGCTAAGAATGCATTGGGATGCTTACACGCCCGTGAAACCCCGTCTCTGAAGCGGTCCGGATTGAACTCATTTGCATCTTCTCCCCACAGCTCTTTATCGCGGTGAATTGCCAGCATCGGGAACGTCACTGCTGCACCCTTTGGTACGTACAAACCATCTCTAGTGTCTCAAGCATGCTCTGGAATAACATAAAGGTGGATATAACCTCAAGGACTCGTACAGAATCATCCCTATCTGTCAAAATATGTGCAGTAAGTGTGTATATGTAATTTATAAACGTATACGCATACCACTCTGAGTTTGTTAATCATATCACCATCAGGAACACCACCCTTACAGACTTCCACAACCTCTGCACGAGCACGCTCCTGCCACGTTGGATACGCCGCCAGCAGCATAACGCTCCAAGACAGCAGGCTTGCCGTAGTTTCATGCCCGGCAAAGTAGAAAGTCTTACACTATGAGAAAACAAACTCTTATTGCTGTGATCAGAAAATGACTGTCTTACGCTTCTTACCTCGTCAACAAGCATGCTGTCGGTGAAACCACCACTCTTCTCGTGTTCACTCTCTGTTAGCATTAATCCCAGAAGATCATTACCGTAAGAATCGCTCCGTCCCGTCTTTACAGATTGACGACGCTCGTTGATTATCCCCAGTAGCAAACTGTTTAGCTCCCGTTGCATACGCTTGATTCGAAAGTTGACAGGCAGTGGAATGTGCCTGTAATATTAGACTTAAAACATATTATAGTATTTGTGTGATTACATGAATAAAACGCCAACTAAGTTATTGTTCTACCACAATGAGAACCCTTAATTAGATAATGCACACACCTGAACCCCGGAAGCCAGTTAATGCGTGGAAACATGGACAAGTGCTCCGGAAGAGCCGAGAAGATCTCGAAGACCCTTGGCCTTTGGCATAGCTGCTTCCGAATGCAGTGTGGGATATAACATCCGCAGTTAATTTATGAAAGCCTTGAGCAACATCCAGTTCTGGTTGGTTCTGGAGTCCGGCTTCCCAGCTGTTCAACATGTCGTCTGTGCACTTTGCCATGCTGTCTATCATATTCTGTTGAGAAAACACATAATATATAATGACTGTACTGTACCTGGTAAAACAGGCTCTCTATACCTTTAGCTTCTCGAGATGGAAAGCTGGCGAGACAACTCGACGATGGTGGCTCCATTCGTCACCGTTCACAGCGGCTAAACCACGGCCGATCAACAGCAATTGCTCTCACCTGCACCACTCAAAACTCAACAGAAGCCCATATATATAATAACATCTCTTTTTAAGTACCATGATATCTGACTTCTGAAACTGTGACACTTTCTTAGATAGTATCTCTCTAATAAGCTCTGGTTCCGAAACCATGATTCTAGGCTCAGGACCCCACCAGTAAACGTATCTCTTTCCTATACAATTTACACGTACGTATATATACATGTAGTAAGCGTCTTATGTACGTATGTAATGGGCAGAACAAGACGTTAAATACATACATACGTTGACATACCGTATTGCTTAGACCACGTACAGTAATCTGGAAGAAGGTGCTCCAGAACGTCATGGTTAATTCCATCCATGTGCCAGCCAGCCTCATCAAAGTGATGTCGACAAGGTTCCCTCTCATCAATTTGTAAGGGGGTCCATGGATTCCTTGTGCTTCAATCTTTGCAGCGATTGACCGCGGCTTCCACCAGAAAACCTCGAGAAATCGCCATAGCAACAAGCTTGACACGAGCACCACTGCGCTCAAGAACATTCTGCCAATCTCCATCTCCATGTTGAGAAAGATGTATACCAGACCTTTTAGTTTGTTCCCAGTACAAAAAGACAAAACAAATTGGACAATTCCACATTGGAAGCTTCTTCACACGCACTTCCAACCACTTTTGTGTAAATGAAACACTATGTGTCACTCCTTATAATATATAATAATAATAATAATTTTTATGTAATGTGCACTCTAGACTAATAAATCCACAGGTGATCGAACCTTCATGTGAGCAAGAACTATATATATATAATATATATATATAATTTATATACATTGTGAAACAAAGCATTACTTGTCCATATTATTATTATTAGATTTCGAAATAATGATAAGATTATCATATGAGTGTGAATGATTTATGAACGGTTATAAAGAGTTTGATTTGCACTGGTTAGATTCTTGAAATTTGTATTGATAAATTATAATTTAAATTTTTAAAATTTAAATTAATTCTAAATTCAAACTTACATCCATATTTTAGACTTAAGTGAAAGAAAAAATCATATTGTGTATATAAGTATATGAAATGATTAACAATACATGCTACATGCAATTATCATAAGCAGTGTTTAAAACAAAATTAAATCAAAATTTAGCAATTTTCTTAAGTTAAGAAGGAAAAAAAAAAAGAACAATGAGAACTAGTGTTAAACCAAAATACTTAGACCCTTTAAATACTCTTTCTTACTTGAAATTTTTTTAGCATTTAATATTAATATGAAATTGAATATTCCGGGCATTAATGTTTTAAAATCTTATAGAATAAGATTAAAATATATTATATATTTTAGTGATTTATAACACCGTTCCTTTTTTGACAGCTAGTTCACAAGTTACACCACAGAGTTTGTTGAGGCTTATTGGGTATTGATAATAAAATTAATTACAACTTCTTAAGCATGAGTAAGGTTTTTTTTATGTTTTCAAGTACGATCGTTAAGAAAGTAACCAACCTAATCCACTAGATAGTAGATCTTATTCTGATTTTATTTGAAATCTAAGATAGAAACTATCTCATACTTTGGTTTATATTAAGTTCCACATGTGGTGGTGTGATGCCATACAATGAGGAATGATATTAAAAATATAAAGTTCCAAAACAATACATAAAAAATTAGGTGGATTTTTTCGTGAAATTTAAAAGTTGAAGTCGAAAGGCGACTTAACAATAATAGTAAAAAGATTAAGATGTTGGTAATCAAAATTGTTACAAGGTCAAGTGGTTTATAAGTTACATTTGAAGAGCCATACTCAAATCTTCAATTTGAAAAAGCAAAAGCAAGACTACAATGATGATTTATTATTACCTTGTATGCATCTTAAACACAATAGAGCCATACCTAATCTTTAATTTGAAAAGCAAGAGCATGATTAAGATGATGATCTATTGTTACTTTGTGATGAATTATTAAGATTGAGATGCATAGAGTATCATACTGATTTAGGGTTTAAGGTATAAATTAAAAACACAAGAGCCCTTTTTCAACATATCCCAAAAGAGAATTTAGTAGCATGGAATGTAATGCTTTCCACATTTGTCCAAAATGGGTATCTGCATGAAGCTCTTGATCTTTTATTTCATGTTGGTCTAAAGTATTGTTTTCATAAACTGTTCTAAATATGCATAATAGAAACTTTAATGTAAAATCCACTAAGGATTTCTTTGTTGGTATGCCATATCAAAACCTTATTTCTTAGACTATGATGTTTATTAAATATGCCTGGAATGGGCATTTAGAGTAAACACATTGCTCATATTCAAGAAGTTATAGTTGTTTTTCATTATAATACCTTGACAAGTCTCAACAAGCTCACGGTGTAACTCGTTGTCGAATAGAGAATGATGTCATGAACCATTAAAATATATTAATATATTTCAATTTTATTTTAAAAGATTCTAAAACATTAAATGTCAGAAAATATTTTAATTTTATCTTAAAACATTATATGCTAAAAAAAATATTCCAAGCAAGAAAGAGTATTTAAGAAAAGCTAGGGTTGAATACTATTCAGTTGTGAGGCAATTCTCATTATTTTTTTTTATTTTAAGTATTTGGCCTATGATAATTACATGTGTGCCTGAATTGTAATCATTTCATATACTTATATACACAATATGATTTTTCTTTCACTTAAGTCTTAAAATATGGATGTAAGTTTGAATTTAAAATTAATTTAAATTTTAAAAATTTAAATTGTAATTTATCAATACAAATTTCAAGAATTTAAGCAGTGGAAATCAAACTCTTTATAACCATTGATAAACTCGCTCACACTCATCTAATAATCTTATAATTATTTCGATGGGCTTAAATCTAATAATAATAGTATGGACAAATAATGCATTGTGTCACAGTGTATAAATATATATATATATATATATATATATACACACACATTTTTTTGTTATTCACAATCACATTGTTTAATAATTCTTATAAACAAGAACTTTGCAATACCGAAGTGAAAAAGTCAAGTTATCCTTATTGAACTATAATGTAGTTTAAATAAAGAGTGACACATAGTGTTTCATTTACACAAACGTGGTTGGAAGTGAGTGTGAAGAAGCTGCCAGTGTGGAATTGTTCAATTTGTTTTGTATTTTGTACTGGGAACAACTAAAAGGTCTGGTATACATCTTTCTCAAGCATGGAGATGGAGATTGGCAGAATGGTCTTGAGCGCAGTGGTGCTCGTGTCAAGCTTGTTGTTGCTATGGCGATTTCTCGAGGTGTTCTGGTGGAAGCCGCGGTCAATCGCTGCAAAGATTGAAGCACAAGGAATCCATGGACCCCCTTACAAATTGATGAGAGGGAACCTTGTCGACATCACTTTGATGAGGCTGGCTTGCAAGAAACGCGACATGGATGGAATTAACCATGACGTTCTGGAGCACCTTCTTCCAGATTACTGTACGTGGTCTAAGCAATACGGTATGTCAACGTATGTATGTATGTATTTAACGTCTTGTTCTGCCCCATTACATACGTACATAAGACGCCAATTAGTCTACGTTAAATTGTATAGGAAAGAGATACGTTTACTGGTGGGGTCCTGAGCCTAGAATCATTGTTTCGGAACCAGAGCTTGTTAGAGAGATACTATCTAAGAAAGTGTCACAGTTTCAGAAGTCAGATATCATGGTACTTAAAAGAGATGTTATTATATATATGGGCTTCTGTTGAGTTTTGAGTGGTGCAGGTGAGAGCATTTGCTGTTTCGATCGGCCGTGGTTTAGCCGCTGTGAACGGTGACGAATGGAGCCACCATCGTCGAGTTGTCTCACCAGCTTTCCATCTCGAGAAGCTAAAGGTATAGAGAGCCTGTTTTACCAGGTACAGTACAGTCATTGTATATTGTGTGTTTTCTCAACAGAATATGATAGACAGCATGGCAAAGTGCACAGACGACATGTTGAACAGCTGGGAAGCCGGACTCCAGAACCAACCAGAACTGGATGTTGCTCAAGGCTTTCATAAATTAACTGCGGATGTTATATCCCACACTGCATTCGGAAGCAGCTATGCCAAAGGCCAGAGGGTCTTCGAGATCTGCTCGGCTCTTCCGGAGCACTTGTCCATGTTTCCACGCATTAACTGGCTTCCGGGGTTCAGGTGTGTGCATTATCTAATTAAGGGTTCTCATTGTGGTAGAACAATATTAACTTAGTTGGATTTTATTCATGTAATCACACAAATACATAAGTCTTAATATTACAGGCACATTCCACTGCCTGTCAACTTTCGAATCAAGCGTATGCAACGGGAGCTAAACAGTTTGCTACTGGGGATAATCAACGAGCGTCGTCAATCTGTAAAGACGGGACGGAGCGATTCTTACGGTAATGATCTTCTGGGATTAATGCTAACAGAGAGTGAACACGAGAAGAGTGGTTTTCACCGACAGCATGCTTGTTGACGAGGTAAGAAGCGTAAGACAGTCATTTTCTGATCACAGAGCAATAAGAGTTTGTTTTCTCTCATAGTGTAAGACTTTCTACTTTGCCGGGCATAACTACGGCAAGCCTGCTGTCTTGGAGCGTTATGCTGCTGGCGGCGTATCCAACGTGGCAGGAGCGTGCTCGTGCAGAGGTTGTGGAAGTCTGCAAGGGTGGTGTTCCTGATGGTGATATGATTAACAAACTCAGAGTGGTATGCTTATACGTTTATAAATTACATACATACACGCTTACTGCACATATTTGACAGATAGGGATGATTCTGTACGAGTCCTTGAGGTTATATCCACCTGTTATGGTATTCGAGAGAGCCTGCTTTGAGGACACTAAGCTAGAAGATGGTTTGTACGTACCAAAGGGTGCAGCAGTGACGTTCCCGATACTGGCAATTCAACGATAAAGAGCTGTGGGAGAAGACGCAAATGAGTTCAATCCGGACCGCTTCAGAGACGGGGTTTCACGGGCGTGTAAGCATCCCAATGCATTCTTAGCTTTCTCTCTCGGTCCCCGTGTCTGTGTTGGGCAGTCGTTTGCATTGATCGAGGCCAAGGTGGTATTGAGTGCCATTCTGCAGCGCTACTCGTTTCAATTGTCACCGCACTATCGGCATAACCCCTGGACTAAACCAGCTCTTAAGCCTCATCATCAACAAGTACCAAGCAGCTCATACTAGTTTCTATATACGTCGAAACAAATAATGTATTCCAAAAGCTTGTATAAGAGCAAAATATGTATATACGTCAACAAGCATGCTGTCGGTGAAACCACCACTCTTCTCGTGTTCACTCTCTGTTAGCATTAATCCCAGAAGATCATTACCGTAAGAATCGCTCCGTCCCGTCTTTACAGATTGACGACGCTCGTTGATTATCCCCAGTAGCAAACTGTTTAGCTCCCGTTGCATACGCTTGATTCGAAAGTTGACAGGCAGTGGAATGTGCCTGTAATATTAAGACTTAAAAATATTATAGTATGTATTTGTGTGATTACATGAATAAAACGCCAACTAAGTTATATTGTTCTACCACAATGAGAACCCTTAATTAGATAATGCACACACCTGAACCCCGGAAGCCAGTTAATGCGTGGAAACATGGACAAGTGCTCCGGAAGAGCCGAGCAGATCTCGAAGACCCTCTGGCCTTTGGCATAGCTGCTTCCGAATGCAGTGTGGGATATAACATCCGCAGTTAATTTATGAAAGCCTGAGCAACATCCAGTTCTGGTTGGTTCTGGAGTCCGGCTTCCCAGCTTCAACATGTCGTCTGTGCACTTTGCCATGCTGTCTATCATATTCTGTTGAGAAACACACAAAAACAATGACTGTACTGTACCTGATAAAACAGGCTCTCTTTACCTTTAGCTTCTCGAGAGAGACAACTCGACGATGGTGGCTCCATTCGTCACCGTTTACAGCGGCTAAACCACGGCCGATCGAAACAGCAATTGCTCTCACCTGCACCACTCAAAACTCAACAGAAGCCCATATATATAATAACATCTCTTTTTAAGTACCATGATATCTGACTTCTGAAACTGTGACACTTTCTTAGATAGTATCTCTCTAATAAGCTCTGGTTCCGAAACCATGATTCTAGGCTCAGGACCCACCAGTAAACGAATCTCTTTCCTATACAATTTAACACGTAACGTATGTATACATGTAGACTAATTGGCGTCTTATGTACGTATGTAATGGGGCAGAACAAGACGTTAAATATACGTTGACATACCGTATTGCTTAGACTACGTACAGTAGTCTGGAAGAAGGTGCTCCAGAACGTCATGGTTAATTCCATCCATGTCGTGTTTCTTGCCAGCCAGCCTCATCAAAGTGATGTCGACAAGGTTCCCTCTCATCAGTTTGTAAGGGGGTCCATGGATTCCTTGTGCTTCAATCTTTGCAGCGATTATTATTATTATTATATTAGGGCCGTCCGCACCGGCCCGTAAATTTTACGGCCCCATCAAAAGTTTATGTAAAGAAGTTTAAAGGTGTGTCCGCACAACCTCGAAAATTAATCATTAATAAAAGAATATATTTTTTTATGTTTGAGTTTATGGGAGAAGAGTCCGCACCAAAGTCATTTTTTAAAGAAGTGTCCACACCTTTTCTTTATAAAATTTACGTAAAATTTAAGTTTTTAAATTTACCAAATTAAATTCCTTTAAATACAAGTTCCTTTATCATATGGCCTGTTAACCCACTGGGCCACCTGTCCTCAGCCCTAACACCACCTTCATCCATGGCGCTACTTAAGCCATCAGCAAATGCTGTTGTTGGACCAGGATGTGGGACCAGTGATGCGGTAGATGCCGAGCTGTTGTTTGCCATGCAGCAGATGCCAGGTTGTTGTCTGGCCATGCAGCAGATGCCGGGCTATTGTCTGGCCATGCAGTAGATGCCGGGTTGTTTGGACTTGGTGCCGGGCTGGTTGGACGAGGACATGCAGCAGATGCCGGGCTGCTTGGATGAGCACTTATACACGACGATTAAAAAATGGTAAGCCACAGCCCTGCTCTGCTCTTGCTCTTATCCCCATGTTATTGCATGCCCTACCTTACCCTATTTCCATGTTAATTCTATGTGGATCTCTTGACTTTTAAAGATGCAGAAGCCCTCCAAATCCAATGGGCTATTCTTTTGCATCACCCTCTCAAAATTCCTTTCTTCCTCATTGATTTTTTTTTAAACTCTTTGGCCAAAAACCCTAAAATTTTAAATGAGACATGCCATGTCATCCTCCGTAAATCTTATGGACCCATAAGATTTATGTGAAAAATGAAGTATATACCAAAATATTTTTATAACCCCATACTTTACAGGACGGTGCGGACTCACACTAAAAAATAAATTCTAAAGTTTAAGAGCACCCTAAATGTTATGGGGTTTATTGGTTAGTGCGGACTTGTTTTAAACAAAAAAAAATTTTTTTTATAATGTTATAATAGGGCCGTCCGCACCAACCCGTAAACTCAGTGTTTCATTTACACAAAAGTGGTTGGAAGTGAGTGTGAAGAAGCTACCAATGTGGAATTGTCCAATTTGTTTTGTACTGGAACAAAGAATTTTACAATACGCAAGTGAAAAAGTCAAGTTATCCTTATTGTTTTTATATATCTATTATATAGTTTAAATAAAGAGTGACCCATACTGTTTCATTTACACGAGTGTGAAGAAGCTGCCAGTGTGGAATTGTGTATTTTGTACTGGGAACAAACTAAAAGGTCTGGTATACATCTTTCTCAGACATGGAGATGGAGATTGGCAGAATGTTCTTGAGCGCAGTGGTGCTCGTGTCAAGCTTGTTGCTATGGCGATTTCTCGAGGTTTTCTGGTGGAAGCCGCGGTCAATCGCTGCAAAGATTGAAGCACAAGGAATCCATGGACCCCCTTACAAATTGATGAGAGGGAACCTTGTCGACATCTCTTTGATGAGGCTGGCTAAGAAACACGACATGGATGGAATTAACCATGACGTTCTGGAGCACCTTCTTCCAGAGTACTGTACGTGGTCTAAGCAATACGGTATGTCAACGTATGTATGTATGTATTTAACGTCTTGTTCTGCCCCATTACATACGTACATAAGACGCTACATGTATATATACGCTACGTGCTAAATTGTATAGGAAAGAGATACGTTTACTGGTGGGGTCCTGAGCCTAGAATCATGGTTTCGGAACCAGAGCTTATTAGAGAGATACTATCTAAGAAAGTGTCACAGTTTCACAAGTCAGATATCATGGTACTTAAAAAGAGATGTTATTATATATATGGGCTTCTGTTGAGTTTTGAGTGGTGCAGGTGAGAGCAATTGCTGGTTCGATCGGCCGTGGTTTAGCCGCTGTGAACGGTGACGAATGGAGCCACCATCGTCGAGTTGTCTCGCCAGCTTTCCATCTTGAGAAGCTAAAGGTATAGAGAGCCTGTTTTACCAGGTACAGTACAGTCATTGTATATTGTGTGTTTCTCAACAGAATATGATAGACAGCATGGCAAAGTGCACAGACGACATGTTGAACAGCTGGGAAGCCGGACTCCAGAACCAACCAGAACTGGATGTTGCTCAAGGCTTTCATAAATTAACTGCAGATATTATATCCCACACTGCATTCGGAAGCAGCTATGCCAAAGGCCAAAGGGTCTTCGAGATCTTCTCGGCTCTTCCGGAGCCCTTGTCCATGTTTCCACGCGTTAACTGGCTCCAGGATTCAGGTGTGTGCATTATCTAATTAAGGGTTCTCATTGTGGTAAAAAACAATAACGTTGGCGTTTTAATTCATGTACATACTATAATATGTTTTAAGTCCTAATATTACAGGCACATTCCACTGCCTGTCAACTTTCGAATCAAGCGTATGCAACGGGAGCTAAACAGTTTTGCTACTGGGGATAATCAAGAGCGTCGTCAATCTGTAAAGACGGGACGGAGCGATTCTTACGGTAATGATCTTCTGGGATTAATGCTAACAGAGAGTGAACACGAGAAGAGTGGTGGTTTCACCGACAGCATGCTTGTTGACGAAGGTAAGAAGCGTAAGACAGTCATTTTCTGATCACAGCAATAAGAGTTTTGTTTTCTCTCATAGTGTAAGACTTTCTACTTTGCCGGGCATGAAACTACGGCAAGCCTGCTGTCTTGGAGCGTTATGCTGCTGGCGGCATATCCAACGTGGCAGGAGCGTGCTCGTGCAGAGGTTGTGGAAGTCTGTAAGGGTGGTGTTCCTGATGGTGATATGATTAACAAACTCAGAGTGGTATGCGTATACGTTTATAAATTACACGCATACACACTTACTGCACATATTTTGACAGATAGGATGATTCTGTACGAGTCCTTGAGGTTATATCCACCTTTTATGTTATTCCATAGAGCATGTATGCCTTGATGACACCAAGCTAGAAATGGTTTTGTACGTACCAAAGGGTGCAGCAGTGACGTTCCCGGATGCTGGCAATTCACCGCGATAAAGAGCTGTGGGGAGAAGATGCAAATGAGTTCAATCCGGACCGCTTCAGAGACGGGGTTTCACGGGCGTGTAAGCATCCCAATGCATTCTTAGCTTTCTCTCTCGGTCCCCGTGTCTGTGTTGGGCAGTCGTTTGCATTGATCGAGGCCAAGGTGGTATTGAGTGCCGTTCTGCAGCGCTACTCGTTTCAATTGTCACCGCACTATCGGCATAACCCCTGGATGAAACCAGCTCTTAAGCCTCTCCATGGATTACCTCTCATCATCAACAAGTACCAAAGCAGTCATACTAGTTTCTATATACGTCAAACAAATATTCCTAAAGCTTGTATAAAGAGCAAAATATTATAGACATAAGTTTATAGAAGTAAATAGTAATTATAACACACACACATACACGCACAACACACATAGATATATTTACAAAAAGTAAAGTTGCATGTAATCCATCATTTGTTACCCACACACACACAGTAACCATTGTAGATTGCAGCAGTTTGAGTGGGAAAGGTGTTTATACATTACCAATACAGCACAGAATTTACTAAACACGCACACACGCACACACGCACATGCATGTGCGTGCAAACATATCTACATATTTTAGCAGGTCACACCACAACAAGTATGAGGTACAAATTTGTTTATAGCGAAAGATCTAGGACAAATGTATACATGACTTCACATTATAAATAAAAAATTATATATAATATATGATATCATATATACATTGTGTGTGCCCTGAACATCTATTCAAGAAAGTGTACACACACACACACACACAATGTCGTAGAAAAAAATAAGTGAATACCTGAAAAGTAAGAAATTTAACCTCAACAGCTCTTTCTCACGTGAGTCTCTAAGCTCTCCAGAACTCAATAGTCTGCAGTGCAATACAAAGCTGTTCATCCGTAGGAACCACAAGTACCTTAATGTTAGAACCATCCCCGTGTATTTCTCTCAAGTTCCCATCATTTCTCTCATTGTCCACAACAATCCCAAACTTCCCCAAACTTCACATATCATTCTCCGTATCTTTCCCGATCTCTCCCCAATCCCAGCAGTAAACACCAAAGCATCAACCTCACCTTGTAACTCTACTAAATACGCTCCTAAATACTTACGTATTCTATGTATAAATACATCTAAAGCCCGCTTGTGTCTCTCACTACCGTTATCTACGGCTTCTAACACCATTCTCATGTCTCTCTCCCCACATAGACCGTATATTCCACTCTTCTTGTTTAGCATTGTATCTATTTCGTTTATACTCATACCTCTTTCTGAAGCTAAGAACGTCCATATTGCAGGATCCATGTCTCCACTCCTTGTAGCCATTACAAGGCCTTCAAGCGGGGTTACTCCTGTTTAAATTTCTGAAGTGTGAGTGTGGTGTGTGTCTCTCTCTCTCTCTCTCTCTCTCTCTTCTCTCTCTCTCTCTATATATATATATAGAGAGAGAGAGAGAGAGTATCTAAATTGTAGTATGTGATATGTATACTTGTTTGATCTCTCTCTCTCTCTTTCTCTCTGCGTGTGTGTGCAAATACGCATATAAGATAATCTTACCCATAGTTGTATCAACACATTTCCCATTTTTTATTGCACACATGCTTGCCCTGCTCCTAGATGAAGAGCGATTATATTAACCTCGTTCTTGGGCTTATTAAGCAACTTTGCTGCTTGGTTAAGTATGAACTCGTAGCTTGTGCCATGGAATCCGTACCCCTTAGCCCGTGCTTCTCGTACAGCTCCAGTGGGATTCCGTACATGTAGGCAGCTGGGGCATTGTGGAATGAAATGCTGTATCGAATACGGCCACGTGTGGACACTTAAAGAGCTCTTCGGCAGCTCTAATGCCCTGGTTAGTACAAAATTAACTCTTTAATACACGCGTGTTATGTATAAATATCCATTATATGTATATGTATACGCATATATTCATGTGTATGCGTGTGCTTATGTGTGCATGCACAAAGAGAAGAGTACGTTACCTCGGAAATACATATATAACTATATGTGACGACATTTTATACATGAACAAATAACAAGTCCAAATATATATAAAAGTTCAGATACACACACACACAAACACAACACCACCACACACACACACAAACACACACACACACACACACATATCAACTAATTACCTCTAAATTGGCAGGATTATGAAGAGGAGCCAATGGAACAGCTTTTTCTATGGCTTTCTTAACAAACTCAGTAATGTGTGTTGGTCTATTAAGCTTTTCACCACCATGAACCACTCTGTGTCCAACTCCACACACATCTCTGGCTGTTGTAATAACTCCATTACTTTCTTTAGTCCCGCTTCATGGTCATTTATACTTGTCATCTTCAAAATTAATATTCATTATACACATTGTATAAACAAGCACACTATTACATATACTCTTTTAGTTCTTAACTTTATTAGTTTCTCATAACACACACACACACACCCCACTGAGTTCAACTTGTAAACAACAAAAGAGATTCATGCTGCATTATATATCTATTGTAATATATATATATATATAATATATATATATATATATATATATATATATATATGTTCACAAACATACGCACGCACGCACGCAAACGACCAACCATGACTTTGGTATCTTGAGAAGACTGGATATTCTTGTGAGAAATGGAGCATTTGGGTGTTCCAATGCCTTCAACGCTACCTTGGAAAATACAAGCTGCAGATTTGGCAATATCATATAGTGCATATCTGCATCATTACACCAATAATTACCACACCACACATACACGTACTCGTACGCACGCACGCACGCACACATACTAATTGATTGAGGAGCTCCCTGTGTTGATCACAAGCACCGATCGACTGGCCATAGCCTAATTAACAGGGAAGAATATTCTCACCTAATACCTCATTTTTGTTTTTAACCTAAGAATAAATTCTCAATTTTAAATTTCATATATATAGTTTTTCCTTATATGGTCTACATATTTATATATACTATATACATTTACGCATTACTTATATTTAAAATTTTACTATGTACATGTATTATCTAAATTTATATACTATATACATTTGATATTTCTTTTTAAATTCAATTTAAAGGGGAGTATACAACCCCCTTTATATTAATGGTAATTAGTTAAAACTTAATTACTAAAAACCAAGAAAAAAAAATGTATTTAAGACAATTTATATATATCAAATCATCTATATAGATTAATGCTTTAACCTAAAAGTTTATATCTTTTAAATGCATATAAAATCGTTTAAATGATTAATTTAATTAACTGTGATTAAGAAAATTTTAGATAAAAAAAGAATTGGCTTAAAACAGAGAAATTAGGTTAAATTTAAACTATAAAATGGCGGCAAACGTAATTTAATAATATCTCAACTGAACATATATAGGTTAGTTTTCACAATCTCTCTTTAATTTAATTATTTTAATGATTTGATATGCATTTAAAATATATGAATTAAAAAGACCTTCAAGGTTAATGCATTTCAAGTTTCTTTAAAATACATGTATTTTCCTAATTTTTAATATGTGCCAATTAATTGAATTAATTAATTATCACTAATACAGAGGGGGCTGGGTTATGTATATAATGTTATTATATTTCATATGGTCACAAGTAGAGCTTGCAAAAAGAGTGCAATAGAGTTTATTGCAGTTCTAAAACAATGTAGCAAGACGAGAGACATACAACTGGGCACAAAAGTACACGCACAAGCAGTTGCTTCCGGCTTTCACATCGACAAGTACGTATCTTCTGCACTCATAACAATGTACAGAAGATGCCGGAGCATGTCACGGGCAAGGCAAGTATTCGAAAGGATGACGGACAAGGACGCCGTTATCTGGAACTCCCTCATTCTGGGATACGTGGAGAATGGGGAAAGCTTGGTAGCTCTACACTTGTTCACCAACATGGACTGTGAACGAACATATGTAACATACCTCGCTGCCCTCAGTGCATGTGCAAGCTTGGGAGCTGAGAGAGTGCTAGAGAGGCAGCTCTTTCTGGAAAAGGGAATCGCCATACACGAAGAGATTACCGCACGTAAGTATGACTGCAAACTAGCTGTGGCAAACACGCTGGTGGACATGTACAGAAAATGTAGGTGTATGTCACTTGCCAGGCTGGTGTTCGAAGGGATGCCCCGTAAAGACGTTGTTACATGGACATTCTCATTCTGGGATACGTGGAGAATGGGGAAAGCTCTGTAGCTCTGGAGCTCTTTTTCACCATGGACTGTGAACCAAACTACGTCACGTTTCTTGCTGCATTCAAGTCTTGCATAGGTCTGGCGAGCGAGAGAGGGCGGAGTATTCTGGAGAAAGGCATGCACATCCACGAGCGTGCGAAAGAGCGTGGTTTCGATACGAATATCACCGTGGCAAGTGCTGTAGTGGAGATGTACAGCAAATGCGGCAGCATGGCTCTTGCTAGGGAGGCCTTCGAGAAGATGGCGGAGAAAGACGTTGTTACCTGGACGTGTCTCATACTGGGATACGTGGAAAACGGGGAAAGTACCGTGGCTCTGGAACACTTTGCCGAGATGGACTGCGAGCCGGACCATGTTACGTATATTGCTGTACTCAAGGCATGCGGGAGTGGGTTACTGGACAAAGGCATGGCGATTCACAAGCAAGCCAGAGAGCGCGGTTTCGAGTCGAATATGCATCTGGCGAGTGCACTGGTGGACATGTATAGAAGATGTGGAAGCATGGAACTGGCTTGGGAGGTTTTTAATGGAATGGTTCATAAAGATGTTGTAACATGGAACTCTCTTATTATGGGACATGTGGAGAATGGGGAAAGCTTGAGAGCTCTCGAGTTATACTTAAGTATGGAGTGTACACCGGATCGTGTTACATATCTTGCTCTGCTCAAGGGGTGTGCCTCTCTATCTGCATTACCACATGGAAGAGTGATTCATAGTACGGTTTGCAAGTTTGGTCTTGAAGGGATGCTACTTTGGCAAATGCCTTGGTAGACTTGTATAGTAAGTGTGGTTGCATAGCGGCAGCTACTGAGGTTTTCAACTGTATGCATTCTCTATGTATTGCCTCGTGGAATGCTTTGATAGCGGGTAACGCATCTATTGGGGATACACATATGGTGTTCAGTCTTATGAAGAGTGTTGAGGAGACTGGTTTACAGATGGATGAGATTACATATGTTTGTATCTTAACGGCTTGCAGTCATGCAGGGCTGGTGGACGAGGGGAAACTGTACTTTGATGAGATGCACAAGCGTGGTGTCAGTCCGACTGTGGAGCATTATAACTGTTTGATTGACATGTTAGGAAGAGCCAACAGGTTTGAGGAGGCGTTTTGTATTGTGAATAACATGCCTTTTAAACCTAGCGAAGTTACGTGGACGAGTTTGCTGGAGGCTTGCACAAAACACAAGAATGTTGTTACGTTCGATCGCTTGAGGCTATCTGATCATACGTATTAGTTTTTCTGCTGATTTGTGTCGCAGGCCTTTGTAATTTATTGGTTTAGGTGCAATATCGTGAAGTCGCCGCTCCCACCAATCTGGCCGGGGGGAAAGGGAATAAGGAGGTGATTTGTGTCGCAGGCCTTTGTAATTTATTGGTTTAGGTTGCCTGGTTTTCACCCAAGTGACCTGGGTTCGAATCCCGTCACGGAAGTATTTTTGCTTTTGCTTCTATTCTTTGTTTTTTTTAACACTGAAAATGCAATAGTTCATGTGTATACACCATGTAATTTAATATTGATATACATATATACTGTTTTATTTCAGTACCAAGAGTTGGATACCAATATATTGGTGACATACACATGCAACTTATATGAAAAACTATATATATATATCGAACGTTTAGGATACTGTCCAATATAATGTATGTATACAATGGAAATGTGTATGTGCGCATGTAGAAAGTATCCATACATAAAATGGGTCATCTATTCGACTCAGGACGCGTTATGAAAAACCGAGGAGCGTGAACCTGTAAACAAATAAATATATAATATTAATATAGTTAGATATATTTGTAGTTGGACGTGAAGTGTACATTTGTACACGGTCACGAAGTCACAAGACTTGGGCAAACATAAAGAAAACCACAACTTGAAAATGTTAAAAGAATTGTAATCATATACATATATGGGTATTATAATAATAATCTTAAATTACATAAGATCATGTCTAATTATGTATATTTTTCTCACCTGTATTACGCGTTAAAAGAGTAATCTCTTATCCACTTATGGAGTTATGGGTATAGCTGCAAAATGGAACGTAGTTAGGTAATAATACAATAGCTGGTTAAATAAAAAGCATACTCACTCTGTGTGTGTGAGAGAGAGCGAGAGAATATATAGAGCTTTAGTTATTGAAACCACTAAAGCTCATGAGCTTAAACAGACTTACCGAAGTTGTGTGAATGTTCTTCATGAAAATTGTTTACATTATATCCTTCGTTACGGCTCCAAAAACGTTTAAAACAATCTAAACAACAAGTAGGTCGTTAATATGCCAATGGATCATATAATAATTGATTTTGCCTTACCAGAGTTTATACTTATTGTTCAAGTTTTGAATCCTTGTTAGAACTCTTAGAGTTACCACAATACTGCTGCCTCAAACCCGCAGTGACCATCTTAGCCTCCTGTTAACATCCTTAAGTTACTACCAAAAATACATACAACACACCACACACACACACACATGCGCACATCGTCACCATCACTGAGAGCTCTGAAGACAGCATCAAAGGTAACAAGGTTAGGCTTAAACCCTTTGAAATCATCTCCTTAAGCAGCTCGAACGCGAGTGTACCCATGCCCATTTTGGAGATCGTACTTATCAGGGCAATGTACGAAATGGCATCTGCAAGATTGCGTTCCCGCATCTCAACAAGGTACTTATGTGCTTCCTTCATTTTCCCGCTCTTTAAACACGCATCCGCTAACATTGTGTATGTACGCCCGTTTGGACTTAAGTCCTTTTCCACCATCTCCTTAAACATCTTGTTTGCCTCGTCCACCTTGCACTTCTACAAAAGAATATACTCTTAATACTACTGCGTTCTGAAACAGTGATGTACATGCATACATATAAGTTCTGTCCATATAGGATACAGAATATACATACATTTGTTTTTATATATGAGAGGAGATGTCTTATACAATCATCCTTATATATAAGAAACCCAATCAAATCAATAATCAAAAATGTCACATATCTATACATTTGTACACTACCTTACATAGATAGTGTTTGGATACACACACAGATACACACCTTGCATAAACCATCAATGAGTGTGTTGTAAGTCACAACATCTGGAACACATCCCTTGATGGCATTTCACGGAAGAGCTCCTCTGCTTTGTCAACAAATCCCGCCTTCACAAACCTGCAACACACTGTTACATTAATTATGTATCATATATCTTACTATACTGTATATATACTGTGTATAGTATATGGCACCTGTTTATAAGAACGTTGTGAGTTACAAGATCGAAGGAGCATCCACTCTCGCTCATGTGCCGGAGAATATCCTGAGCTTCTGAATCCATTTGTGCACGAAGAAGTGCGTCGATAACAACAGTGTAAGTGACAGCAGTCGGAGTGTACCCTTTCTCAACCATCTCAGAGAAAAGGTCTAGTGCCCTTCCCGCCTTTTCTCGCCCTCCACCTTTTTGCAAAGCCCGTGAATCAATGTGTTGTATGTTACTATGTCCATTTGGCAGCCCTTCATCTGCATCATCTCTGCCACACCTTCTGCATCTTGAAGCCGTCCAACCTGCAATACATGTAAGGATGTGAGTAGAGAGAGGGGGAGAGAAGAGGGATGAATACCTTGCACAGTGCATTGACAATGATGTTGTAAGTGTAAACATCAGGCGTGCACGATGAGGACGTCATCGTATGCAGTATCTCAAGGGCTTCCTTCTCCTTACCAAGTTTACAAAGATGCGTGATAATGATGTTATATAACTTGGGATTCGCACTCACGTTGTTTTCTTCATGTGTGCGAGCAAAGCTAGAGCCTGTTATTATAATATCCTCTTTAGCTTCATACATACACACACACATTCTAAGAAACTACACCTGCTTTGTGTCGCCCAATTGCTCACAGTAGCCTTGGACAATCGTAGCATATGCAAATGAGTTGGGTGTGTATGGAAAGTTCTTCTCAGCGAAAAGCATCTCATGGGCTCTCTTAGTTTGACCCTTCCTTACGAGTAACTCTAGAAGCCTGTTGAATGTAAATGATGTCTGTACATAGCCAAGCCGTCCTGAACAGGATAAAAATTTGGTTGGACTAAACATCATGATACACACACATGTACATGCACAAACAGTCACACACACTGTGTCTCTCCTTGGACTCATGTTAAATATAGATACTACAACAAAATAAACAGATGTATATGTAAATCTAATATCCATCTAAGTGTCCATGCAATGTCTTAGCAAAATATACTTCGATTATCAAACACATATAGAGACACGCATTGCAAAATGGAAGCATCAACAGGCACACACACACATTTACCATTGCACCAGTTGAAGAAGTGGATAGCAGCATCATGATCCGAGACATGGCTGAGAATCTCAACCACAATATCTGTGCTAAGGCGTCCATAGTACTCAGACAACTTGTCTTTCCGCTGCTCCTCATTTCGCCCTGCTGACTCGAGAATCTCCAGAAGCTCCTGTGCCTCGGGCGAGATTGACATCCTCTTGAACCGCGCCACTGCTGGAGACGCAATTGGCTTGTCAGAAATTCCCGGATTGAGCGAAATCTCCTTCAACCGGAACCCCTCCTTGATTTTTTGTGGGGAAAGGGCCTGTTCTTTACGATTCTTGCATGAATCTCCCTGTTCTTGAGCAATCACCGGATTGAGGGAAATCTGCGTCAAGTCCTCGATCAAATCGGTATGTTCTTGATGATTCTTGCGAGAATCCGCCTGTTCTTGAGTCAAACTCGTCTGTCCCTCAGTACATTTCTGTTCTGTGACCGCATTCTTACCTGTACAAAGAAACGCGCCGATCGGCCGAGACGAATGCCGCTCCGCAGCATAGAGACCTAACTAGGGTTTAACAGCGGTTTAGTAATTAAGCTACTCTGTTTCTTAAGCCCTAGTTAGGGTTCCTGCGGAGCAGGGGATGGAGGAGGGAGAAATCGAGGTAGCGGATGGGAAGTCTACATTGATTTTTCAGTGCCCACTTGTGAAATTTGATCCTCCGCCTCAGCGCATTCATCATTTGTATCAAGAGTTCAGGCAGTTCTCTGTTCCAGGCAACAATTTCTTCAAAGGCGTTAAATGGTATATATGAATGTATATACACAGGCATGCTGATGTGTGTGTGTGTGTGTGTAATGCATTTTGATTACATTTTAATTTTTATAGGTCACCAGATGGGTCCTGTTTCTTAACCAGCAGCGAGGACAGGACTCTCCGAATCTTTGACATGTAAGTATGTTTATACATACATACATAGTACATGTTTGCTATTTACAAGGCGTGTATGTGGTTGGTTTACTCTAGTGTATCGTATATGTAGGTACATGTTAGAGAAAGAAAGTGCAAACGAGACGACATGTATATTATTTTATGTATGTTTGTGTGTGAAAATACGAAAGCAACACATTAAAATACGATATGCTTTCTAACTAAATATATAATCATACGTGAATGCAGAACATCTGATCGTTTACGTTTATACCACACACACACATACTCTATGTAGATATATGTTTGTCTATAAGATGAATGCATATAACACGAATGTTGGTCTCTCCATATATATATATATAATATATTATATGTCATATCGTGAGTTTATTTACACGCGCGCGCACGCTTGCGACATTTAAGCTGTGTCAGTGCAGACCAAGTAATTCTTTGGAAGTGGAACCAATCGAACTGGATGATTCTGCAAAAGACGGTAAATGGCTTAGTAACTTTGTTATTTGGCAATCCATTTATTTATTTACATATTTATTCAATAGATTCTTTGGCACCTTTCTTGATCATATCAGAAGGAGAGACTGTATATGATTTTTGCTGGTACCCTCACATGCAAGCCTCAGGTTCTTCACACACACACACATGCAAGCCTCAGGTTCTCTCTCTCTCTCACACACACATTGTTAGTGTAGATCCAACAACCTGTGTATTCGCAACAACAACTCGTGACCATCCTGTTCATTTATGGGATGCTGCTACTGGTAATGTAAGCATATTAATGGTATGTTCTGTAATACTACTTAAATGTTTGCATTGCTATTTATAAACTATTGTTTTGCATAGCTGCGTTGCACTTACAGGGCATACGATGCCATGGATGAAATAACGGCAGCCTTGTCAATCTCCTTCAATCCTACAGGTAGCAGGTATGCATGTGCGCGTGCGTGGTGTATGTTTTCTCTACTTCACATATCAGACGTGTTGTAAGTAATGCTATATCTCCCATGGTGGTATGTATGTATTACAATTGGTAGATAAATCTGTATGTCTGCGAGAGAGAGAGACTGATGGCTAATGCTACTTAAGGCTGTTTTGTGGGTACAATAAAAAGCTTCGTGTCTTTGATATTTCACGGCCTGGTCGTCAATGTGAAGAATACTCCACCTTTACAAAGTCTAAAGAAGGCCTTACAGGTTAGTTTAATGGTTAAGTTAATTCAACTATCTCAAACTAAATACATCATATATAAGTAATCAAAACTTATAGACTAATTCATATATGTATGTATATTCAATTTCTGACTATGTAATTTGCTCAAGTTAATGTCATTGCTGGGTTTTCGCAGGAATCGTATCGTGCTTAGCTTTCAACACTTATCATACCAACCTCTTAGCAGCAGGCTCTTATGATAAGAATATAGCACTGTATAACGAGGGAAACATGGAGCTTCTCTATGTGTTGCAAGGACACCAGGGAGGCCTAACCCAGGTTTCTCTTAGTTTCATTAGTAGCAAACGTTCTGTGTGTAGAGAGAGCTTTAAGAAGCCTTTATATGATCTCAGGTTCAATTCTCTAAAGATGGAAACTACCTTTACACTGGCAGTCGGAAGGTAAAATGTAGTGTAAATTTTAATTTAACAATTAACAAGGTTCTTGTTTTAGGATCCATGGATATTGTGTTGGGATGTTCGTTATACAGCGGCTCTGGTCTATAAGTACGTATAAGAGCATTAAATTCAAATATATCATTTATCTGTTACTCACATGACTATATATGATCATAATATTTAATATTTAATTACTATATTATATTTACCAGGCTTGAAAGAGCAGTGGTTAACACTAATCAACGGATCTCCTTCGACATAGAACCATACGGACGGCATCTAGGCACTGGTGGAGAGGTAAACTCTTTCAAGAATATGTATTATATAATCAATATATAGCTTACTTTATACAATCTGTAACCAGGATGGTCAAATACGATTTTATGATCTCCGAACAGGCGAAGAAGCTGCTAGGATTCAGGCAGCATCTGGTAAGAATGCACACACACACACACACACACACACACACACACACACACAGACGTGTGTGTGTGTGTGTGTGTGCATCCATATACATGCATGATACATAGCTATTAACTTGTCTAATGTTATGTTTTAACTTTACCAGACACGATCAATGGCTTTTCCTTCCACCCTAGTTTGCCTTTAGCCGCTTCTACCTCAGGCCAGCGTAGATTTGACATTAATGACGATGAAACTGAACTCCAGATATTAACTGGTATGTATATTTTATATATCTAATAGCTATACGAGTGGTTTTGGAAATGATAGATCGTGAGAATTGTGCATCTGTGTGGAGATTTACGTGCTCATGGGAAGAGATAAACTATGCGGACGGGGAAGAAGGTAAACAAGGAGAGACGGAAATGCATACAGTTGAACAAGTTGAATCTACACACATCCTAGTAAGTACCGTGTGTGTGTGTGTGTGTGTGTGTGTGATTGATTGTGTGCATGTGTATAGATGGAAGGGAATGAAGGTAAACAGGGAGAGACGAAATGAATGTAGTTGAACAAGTTGAAGTTACGCAAGTCGTGGTATGTATGTTAATATGTATACGTACATGTGTATATGAATTACAAGGTGTGGGTATTAAAGGTGGAGTCAACGGGAGTCAAAGAAAGTCAACCAGTCAATGGACAAGACGTAGAAATGATAAGCTAGGACTTTTTTAATTTGTATATTTCTTAGATACATTTTTCTACATTTAAGATTATTTAAGAAGATTTACGGATTAATTATGTATTTTCAAATGAATTTATTTCAAAAGAATTCCGAGAAATGTGAACCTCAAAGATAAAAATATTCGATGGAAAGCATTTAAACTAAAAATATATTATGCTTTATAAAATATATTTTTATAATGTGATCTAATAACCAAATGAAAATGTAAAACATTTAAACTAGATTTATTATATTTTATAAAATTATAGTTAATTAGGATAAATCACTTATACAAACCATCTAAAATTTTTCTTAAATTTTTAATTTATAAAAACCAGCTTGATTTAATATTCAAATAATATATATGTGGACTTGTACACATTATATGCATACACATATAGCTTTCTACATCATGCACATATCAGGTTCCCTCACCTTAGCCTTTAACATACATCAATTTTTTAATTTTTTATTTACGTTTTATATACATACATTTAAATTTAAAACTATTTAAGAAGATTTCCAGATAAACTATGTATTTTCAATTGAATTTTTTCAAGAAAATTCCTTTGAAAAGAGAATTACATAAAAGCTTAGACTGAGGACGTGAGGTAAGTGAGGCCACACTTACCACAGTAGTGTCGGTCGTGGTGAGCAGCCATGAAAGTACCTGCCCCACAACCGGGATTAGGGCACTCCTTGCGAAGCCTGTTCACCTTTCCCGTCTCCTCCATGTTGTAGCACTGCAACACACCAAGCTTGACACTCTTGTGTTCGTGCTTCATCTTCTTGGCCTCGGTGTATTTCCTCTTCTTCATCTTGTTATTACCTTTGCCGCCGCGCAGCCTGAGTACGAGATGGAGCGTGGAGTCCTTCTGTATGTTGTAGTCAGCCAGGGTACGACCGTCCTCGAGCTGCTTGCCGGCAAAGATGAGGCGCTGCTGGTCGGACGGGATGCCTTCCTTCTCTTGGATCTTAGACTTAACGTTCCCAACGGTGTCGGACGACTCTACCTCGGTTGTGATTGTCTTACCTGTTAGCGTCTTGACGAAGATCTGCATGGCTCCGGACTCTTCCTTCGTTGCCTTGCCTTGACCCCTAAAAACCCTAACCTTGCCAGCTTTATATACCAGTGGTAACGACTGGTTACCTTTTTTAAAAGGTAATACTCTATTTATATTCATATTATTATTAATATTATTAATTATTACTAAGTATCAGTATGTCCAGAATATATGATTTTTCAATAGTGTATATGAAGAGATGTTCACTTTACATAGGACTATGTGTGTGAAATATGCTATTATATATATTAAGAATTAAAAGCTTTCGTACGTGGCACGCAAAGAACATAAATAAGTTATATATATAAGAATCTCAATAAGCATGATGTTGTGAGTTCTATTTAAATAACACATCAGTGGAGCTTGTAATTCAAACTTTCAAACAATGTGTTTGTAAATAGTATTTTAATAATGTATATGAAACATTTCAGTGTCATTTTTATAGTTTATCGTTGTCATTTTACAAGAATTATCATTCAAACTTTTATTTTTAAATGATTTCTTTTTAAATACCTCACTGTTCATCTTCTAATAAAAAAATTCAATTTATTAATTATTTGCATGAGTTATATGTTATTGATATGAAGTCTCCAACTATTATTATTATTACTGCATAACATTTCTGCTTTTCTATATAGGCAGTTGCGTGTGTGTGTGTTGTGTGACACTTGTGTGTATCTGTGTAACTTGCATATCTTTATAATTAGAATATTTTCAATATAAATATTCCCTGTATTTGATATTGTTTAGTTGGCTATGTTTGACTGGCTAGTTTTGATTTAATAATACTTACTGGATTTGTTTACAGAATTCCTTGCGCGTGCTCATACACTGAATATACTAATAAGATCAACATCATGTATGCACAGTGAGCGTGCATTCACACACATTACCTGCCAAGTTTTGATCCTTACTCCATTTGCTGCTCGAACCAGCACAGAATGCACAATAATCAGATCCATCTCTTCTAAGACTACGTACACATTAATGTAATATTTTTGAATAAAATGAATTATTCTAAACCACTAAATATTCTTTAAAATAAAGTTTATATTATTAAACATTACTTTGTATTCAGTGATAAATAAAACTAAGTAAAGAAGAACTTCCTGTTGCTGCTGCCCACTAAACAGGCCTGTTGAATTACACCTTCGGCTTGAGCATCTAATTCCAGCATCAACATTTTAAAATGTTATTATTAGCACCAAGTAGAGCTGCATGAAGAAGGGTCCGGTTTCGTTTAT
The DNA here is from genome assembly GCA_003024785.1 of Selaginella tamariscina. Taxonomy (NCBI): domain Eukaryota; kingdom Viridiplantae; phylum Streptophyta; class Lycopodiopsida; order Selaginellales; family Selaginellaceae; genus Selaginella; species Selaginella tamariscina. Next base: position 29,402 of record PUQB01000331.1, on the reverse strand, counting down.
CTTTTTTAAGAATCCCATCCATGAGTATCTTGAATATACCTGCATTGCCTCTTTCAATTGCTATAGGACTGTTCTACCATCTAAGTCTTCTTCAAGTATTCCATCTGGGGCATGCCACCTACCTTCCATAAGATTAAATTTACAATGTCAGCATTACCATGACTAGTGGCTCGATGAAGAATTGTCTCTCCCGACATATTTTCTCATTGATGCGTGCTTGACTACCTAGTCTAATCATCACAACCTTACAATGTCAAGCTGACCACCTCCACTATCCTTCTCACATATCCCACACTTTGTGTCTTTGCCAAGCGTGCCAAGCAATACTTCGAGAACATCCTTCCTCCCCTAGATGTAGAACATTTATGCTGTATTTGTGTTTTTGCTGGATTGCATCTTGTCCATGATAGCAATTGAAAGAGGCAATGTGAGTATCTTCAAAATACCCATAGATAAGATTGGTGAAAGAACAGAAAAGAGATTCTTAAGAAAATAAACAAAACCAAGACCCTTCTTCATGCAGCGGTACTTGGTGAAAATAATAAACATTTTAAACAATGTTAATGCTGAAATTGGGTGCTCAGGCTGAAGGTGTAATTCGATGGACAAATAATAGCGATGACAACCCTCTTCACCTTGCTGTAGGAGCAATGTCTAAGTTCTTCTTTAGGGCCATCTCTAGTAGTAATTGGAATAGTCTATAACATATTCTACTGAATGTTTATTTAAGTATGAGATCAAGGTTCTAAAGATGCTAAGAGAAACTCCACAATGCTAACACTACCGAAAAACTTCTAAATCCCCACCTGCAGCAGCCCCTATGAAGAACTATTCTACTAAACTTATCTGTTGGCTTGATTGCCCCAATTTAAACAGGAAGATCTCGATAGAATTACCAATCCTAGCGCCGTGATGTAGAACTGTCATGTTTTTTATTGTCCACTCTGAAAATCACATCTTCTAATTGATCCTCCAGGAAGCCAACTAAATAACTAAGCAAGATGAAAACTATTGTTAACTATGATTATATGACTGCAAAATGTAGTTTTTCAATAAGTTATTTATAACACTCCAGATCTAAACTTCAAAGTTAGCGTTGAATGTCCAAATCGGAACGTCAAAGGCATTTCACCTTCTCTTTTTTTTCTTAAAGGTTAGTTTCCCTTTTTTTTAAGGCTGAGCTTCTCTTTTTTAAGCTTTTCTTTTGTTATAATCAACGCTTTAAAGATGGATATATAGTGCACCCACTTAATAATCATGTAGTTTATATTAATACTATCATTATTACATGAATATTCTTAACATTTAAAATCTTAGGTATAAACAAATGCACCTATGTATGTGTTTGTGTATGCTTACACACACATACACACATATATGATATTGCTGAATATCTATTCCGTGCTTTCTGCTGCATTTTAGGCAAATTTTTATCTTTTATTTTTTATTATTATTTTCTGAATTATTTTGACCTCCCCCCCCCCCCGCACACGTAGACATACATATAGTAAATATTATGTGCAATCTACATAAACAGACGTATTTCATTTTTCCTTTTTTATTTAGTTCAATTAAATGCAGATGTTTTAATAAGACATACCATATATATGTAAGTTTACTTAAATACATGTAAATATGATAAGGTTTGCTAATTTTACCTAAACATATACTTACACATATATTATATTTTGCATATATTTCTTATTACTAAAAGCTGAACTGCCACTTACAAGTTAAGATACATATGTATGACATGAGAATTCATAATTTTCTGATTACGATGGTGACGACGATATGGTTTACTTTTCCATCTATAGAACTATTAAAGGTTAATAGTTATATATATATTGCTCTTTGCTAGTTGTTCTCTTACGAAACTGGTTAACTTTATATATCCGTGAGTTTCTCCGTGTTTATGTGGTAATTTATTTTAAGTATATATGAATAGTGAAAATGCATTAAAATTAACATACTAAACATTACTTTTTCACATTTACATCTATTATTATTAGCTAATGAGGATCATTTCTTAGTTCTTAAACAAAAGAAGTTCTTGCAGACAGAATGAGTTCTTCACGCCCCCCAGCACTTGAACTTGAAGGCTACCGAGATGGATATTCTAAATAAATATAAATACTTAAAACAGGAATATGCTATCTCCTTTCGTTTTATGGAATAAAACCATTAAAACTTCAAGTATATGGTATTAATTTTTATTATGCATTTAAAGTTTTAATTAAGATTGTTTAAGAAGATTTATAGATTAATTATGTATTTTCTAATGAATTTATTTCACATAAAAAGCTTAGACTGCGGACGGGAGGTAAGTGAGGCCACACTTACCACAGTAGTGTCGCAGCCATGAAAGTACCTTCCCCACAACCGGGATTAGGGCACTCCTTCGAAGCCTGTTCACCTTTCCGGTCTCCTCCATGTTGTAGCACTGCAGCACACCGAGCTTGACACTCTTGTGTTTGTGCTTCTTCTCGTTGGCCTCGGTGTATTTCCTCTTCTTCATTTTGTTAATGCCTTGGCCATCATGCAGCCTGAGTACGATGGAGCGTGGACTCCTTCTGTATGTTGTAGTCGGGTACGACCGTCCTGGGGCTGTTTGCCGGCAAAGATGAGGTGCTGCTGGTCGGACAAGATGCCTTCCTTCTCTTGAATCTTAGACTTAACGTTCTCAACAGTGTCGGCCGACTCTACCTCGGTATTGATTGTCTTGCCTGTTAGAGATCTGCATGACTCCAGACTCTTTCTTCCTTGCCTTGACCCCTAAGAACCCTAAGCCTTGGCCACTTTATACCAGTCACAACGAGCCAAACATCGTGGTTTTTTTAAAATGTGTGGTTTTTGACTATATTATCTACTTTACACAGTGGACTGTTATGTGGCATATTTTGAAAGTGACTTTGGTAAATAAGTTATGGTTGTTTATCGTGATTTTGTGCTTGATTGTAGTTTTTTGAAAACGGTTTATTATATGGTTGCGGCTTTTGCATGTCACATTGTCACTTTTTAAAGTAAAATATAAATGAGGTAGTGATAGATGGCAATAGAATTGTGGACCATTCTGACTTTCACAATCAATCATTATTAGCAAGATAGTATTTCAATGTATCATTTTGTAGCGATAGTAAGTTGCACTTTCCTTGTGCAAGCAAAGTTAGACCAACCAACCAACATTAGATGTTGTTCACTACTAAATATTGACAATCTAACTTGTCTTCAATTCTTTAACCTTGATAATCTTCTATTTGTCTGTTGTAGAAATGACCACTGTAAATTACATGCCTTGTAACTCAATCACTTCATCTATTTCAACTTAAATGTCTTATAATTTTTCTTTACTTTGTATATTAATTATTGTTACCTATTATTATACTATGTTGATAAACCTTTTTACTTTGTACATTATATATTGTATTATGTTGATGGACCTTGAATGTAGTAAAAAACATACTTGCTTAATACACTTTGTACTAGTTCATAAACTAAACTCCACACATAATGTACATACATAAATATGCACATATAAAATAATTAAATATATTATAAATTAAGTAAAAGAGAATATGGACACATTGACTTATCTTTACCTCCTTTTCACCAACATTTCCATCAAATATATTATTAATTACAAGTTCTTTCTATATTATATAAGAAACTTTGAAAAAAAAAAGTAAACAAACATATTTATGTCATTAAGATAGTTCCTTAAAAGCTTATATTATACCTCATCTTCATAGAAGTATATATTAATGAAACCAAGAAAGGATCTTATATAAAGTGTATTTTCAACCATTACATAGTTCTTTACATAAAAATGTTTAAAAAATAAAAGTCAAAAAATGAACTTGTACCCCTCACACATCTTTCTATTATTTTTCATTTTAAAATTAATGAGACAAAGAAAAAAGAAATAAAAATTTGATAATATATATATATATTTTTAATTTTATTAACCAATTTAAATTTACATTGTGAATTTTTCTTTACAAATTTAAATTATGTCGCATCAACAATTTAATATTGATTATAATGTGGTTATGATTTTGATTTATTAGTAATTAGCTGTTTGTTAAAGAGTAATTAAATTGATGATATGAAAATTTAAAATCTATATTAATTAACATCATTAATATTGCACATTTTAAATTAATTTAAAGATTACACTACATTTTCTTCATCTGACTTGTAATAGTTTTTATTGATTCTTTCTTTTTGTTAATGTAAATATTTATTTATTTTAAATTATATATTTATTGTTTTATTTATTTTAAATATATCTAGAGAATTCTTTATTTATTTTATACAATAAGATTCAATGATTACAAAAGAGGTTTGACCTAATAAGATTGATAATTATAAAAAAAGCTCAACCTTAAATTTCAATATAAATGTTCAATTCAAAATTTTTAGGATTTCTTTATTTTTTTATTTTAAGGATGCTTTTTATCAAAGTTTAACTTTGTTCTCGAGATTTAAGTTTAAAATGATAATGCTAGAGTTTTAATTAGAGGGCTAACACGTGGATGCCAATTAAATATTTGGTGTTAACACCTTATATGAGTAATGTTAAGTCTTATAATATAACTCTTAGATCTTGACCCCAGATGCCTAAATAGGCCTAAGACTTAAGGTGGTACCTTAAAAAGATAAGCTGAGTAGACTTTAAGATCTTACCCCAAAAGATTTAGTCATGCTCATGCCTTAGCCCTATTAAAGAGACGTGCCTTGCATATACCCTTGTAGCCAAAGCATCGTGACTTACCCCTTGAGAAATCACTCTCATCAGGGAGTACAACCCCTTTAAGGCGTCAAGGGGTACCTTGAACCATGATTAACCTATAAGTGCCTCATAAAAGGCTCTTACAACCCTTAAATTCCAAGGAGAACACCCCTTAGCCAAGTGTGCCATTACACACTCAATTACGAGACCTAACCTCCCTTGAGTCATTGCCCAAGGCTTAGCACCCTAATATGAACACAAACATGTTTATTTGCTAGAGTATAACTCCTTGGCATTGAACTCGTGTGAGATAACCCCAAAGAGTGTGCCTCAGGTGTTGTGAGTATAACCTTCATGACATTGTCTCCTAAAATGTGGGCTATCATGCCATAACCTCTTAGATTCAAGAGTTACACACAAGGTGTCATAAACGTGGCTCTCAAATGCCAACTCTAGGACCCCTATGTGATTCATTAGGAACTTGATAAATAAAACTTGTCAGCCAAAATCTCTACCCTTGTTGTCTAGAAGTTTGAAGCGGCATAATTGAGGGTTGTGTCATGATAACACAAGCTAGAGCTTGTACAAGTAGAAGAAATACGAGCTTAGTCATGAATGAACCTAGAAATTCTCACTACAATAAAAGAATAACAAGTTTAGTGATGAATGAACCCAAAAACTCTCACTACATGTACTACTTAATATGTGACAGAGAACCCCCCTCCTTTATTTTTTTGTTTTATAAAGTAGACTAGCACAAATCTCATTCCCAATGGGAATATACTTGGTGAGTTTAACTTAACGACCCATTGACCCTTAAACTAGGGTTAGGTTGAATCCTAAGGTGTTTTTATCCATATCCAGCATGTCAAAACTCATTGAAATTAACTAATAACTCAACTAAGACACGAAAACAAGGGTAAGAATTTTCTAGAAAATAAGTACTACATTCGCTTAGAGTTTATCGAGGTATCTAGGGACAACTACCCCTAAACACCTAAGTGTAGTAAGAGGGACTATTTTTCATTACATTTAGAGCTTGTCAACATAATTCGGTAGGTAACAACAATTAACATCCAAAGTAAAGAAAATCATAATAAAAATTATTTTTTTGTATTTGAAAATGTCAATGTCCTCATTGACGTCCAACTCCAAGACTAGATAATGTTAAAGAAAATTAACTAAAACTAACATATCATTTATGCGGAATTAGTAAAAAGTTCACACAAATTCATTACCCCTTTTGCATTACATAAAACTAAGTACTTCAGAACCGTCTTTTAATGAGTCATATACTCAACTGTTAGAGGCACCACCTGCGACATGAAGTCACCTAGAGCCTTTACACATCGGTAAAGTTTGTCACTCAATACAAATAAATAATTGTTAATTTCTTTACTAAAATAGAATGAGGTTAATGTTGACTAAGTTAATTAGAAATAAACCTTAGTTTATTCTTTCACTTAAAACATACTTAACGACTCTATTGTCAAGTACATAACGAGCAATTTGAGTCAATCTCAGATGCTTAACTCAACATCTTCATGTTTCTTTGATATTTCAATGGTTTCATATTTCAATCATATTTATAGTATTATAGCTCACATTTCTGCATCTTTCGATGTTTTCATTACCCCTTGCGTAAGGGTTTGCTATTATACTTATTCCTAATTACTATATAGCTATATCAAACTAGGTATGAAACATTTATCGAAATCAAGCTCTTTTCCGATATGAAAGTATTATTTCCAAAACCTTGTTCTTTGTAACTATATCAATATGTTTAGCGATCATGCATGGTTATACACATGTATACAACAAGGTTATGCCAACCTAAAAATAGGTGTGTCATTAATATAAATTCATTCCATTGAGTATCAAATTTAGGTCAAACCTGTGACATTTGCCTTTCACAACTGGCTTTATTACTCTTTCAAATACTGACCAATTTAAAGGGGCATATATAAGCTAACATACCTTTCTAACAAATTAATGTGAAAATTAGGAAACTCAACCTATATCTAGTGCCTCAACTAGTGATCTCTAGAATTATGTGTCTCAATTGACTCATTCTTATTAACTCATTCCCCAAAGAGCACAACAACTAGGTTGATTCAATAATTCTTAACTCCTTAGCTCACTAAGTTTAATACTAAATTTTAAAACTTTATTTCCATAATAAGAGTCTAATATTGCACACCTTTGTAAAATTTTCAACACTTAAATTAATTATGTAAAACATTTTCCCAAAGTTATATCGAAGTATAACTTCTTTACTAATTTAAGCAATTAGTGTTTTATTAAAATACCTAATCCCTATTCTACAAATAATTGCAATTTCAATATTAATGCTCTTAATTTATTGAAAATGCAAGAACTGTAATGTGGACATTGGACTTAATTGATACGAATCAAACTTTAACTTGAGATGAAAACATAATGATACTTTCAATATTTTGAACTAATGTTCAGGGATTGAAAGGAATCATGAATTAATGTTTTGTTCATTTAACTGATTTAATAAAATATCAAACCTTCACATTAATGTTATCATGACATTAAAGTGTCATATTAACTTCACATTTCAATTATAACTCATAATTTAATTAAATCCCCAAACATGAGTAAAATATCTAATTCAATACATTGAACTAATATATGCCACTCCTTCTAGACACTTAACAAATCCCACAAAGTACTACATTGCTGTCACGACCTTGTACAAAGGGCGAAACCTTTAGAACAAGGTGGAACCTTGAAAGGAGGAGATTGATTCAAGAAAGAAATGAATACAAAATGAAACACAGGCCGAAGACTGGTGTTGAATGATTCTGAGAAACCTGGAACTGGAACCCTGTTTATATATCTGAGGTCCTAAGAATTGTATGGTCCACAACTAGTCTGGAATGTGTGGTCCACAACTGGTCTAGAATGTGTGGTCCACAACTGTTGGAACATGCGTATGAATATACGCCTTGCTGTTGATGGTGTAGTTCAGCATCCAAGATCATACGGACCAGTTGGTTAAACATGTGTGTTTAGCCAAAAGGTCTCGGGTTCAAGTCTTGTGAAAGGCAAAAAATAACTCATGATCCTTACACTATCTCCCCCTTCGAAGATAACCGATCTGGACTGGCCGACTTCTTCCACCACCTCCTCCAGTTACAGTTGCTTGGAGGAAGCTTGAGATGAAATGTCACATCTGGACTGGCCGACTTCTTCCACCACCTCCTCCAGTTACAGTTGCTTGGAGGAAGCTTGAGATGAAATGTCACATCTGGACTGGTGGAAGAAGAAGATGAAATGTCACATCTGGACTGGCCGACTTCTTCCACCACCTCCTCCAGTTACAGTTGCTTGGAGGAAGCTGGAGAAGCTTGAGATGAAATGTCACATCTGGACTGGTGGAAGAAGAGATGAAATGTCACATCTGGACTGGCCGACTTCTTCCACCACCTCCTCCAGTTACAGTTGCTTGGAGGAAGCTGAGATGAAATGTCACATCTGGACTGGCCGACTTCTTCCACCACCTCCTCCAGTTACAGTTGCTTGGAGGAAGCTTGAGATGAAATGTCACATCAGAGAGTTCATCGTGAGCGAAATGGCCCAAAGCGTTGGTGAACCTGAGTTGAACTGGATTGATTATCCCACCCACCTCCTCCAGTTACAGTTGCTGGTGAACCTGAGTTGGACTGGATTATTATCCACCCACTCCTCCAGTTACAGTTGCTGGTGAACCTGAGTTGGACTGGATCGATTATCCACGACCGATAACCGATCTGGACTGGCTGACTTCTTCCACCGGCTGACTGGATCGATTATCCACGACCGAACCGATCTGGACTGGCTGACTTCTTCCACCGGCTGACTGGATCGATTATCCACGACCGATACCGATCTGGACTGGCTGACTTCTTCCACCGGCTGACATTACGACCGATAACCGATCTGGACTGGCTGACTTCTTCCACCACCTCCTCCAGTTACAGTTGCTTGGAGAAAGCTTTGAGATGAAATGTCACATCAGAGATTCATCGATGATGCGAAATGGCCCAAAGCGTTGGTGAACCTGAGTTGAACTGGATTGATTATCCACCCACCTCCTCCAGTTACAGTTGCTGGTGAACCTGAGTTGGACTGGATCGATTATCCACGACCGATAACCGATCTGGACTGGCTGACTTCTTCCACCGGCTGACTGGATCGATTATCCACGACCGATAACCGATCTGGACTGGCTGACTTCTTCCACCGGCTGACTGGATCGATTATCCACGACCGATAACCGATCTGGACTGGCTGACTTCTTCCACCGGCTGACATTACGACCGATAACCGATCTGGACTGGCTGACTTCTTCCACCACCTCCTCCAGTTACAGTTGCTTGGAGAAAGCTTGAGATGAAAATGTCAACATCAGAGAGTTCATCGATGATGCGAAATGGCCCAAAGCGTTGGTGAACCTGAGTTGAACTGGATTGATTATCCACGACCGATCTGGACTGGCCGACTTCTTCCACCACCTCCTCCAGTTACAGTTGCTGGTGAACCTGAGTTGGACTGGATCGATTATCCACGACCGATAACCGATCTGGACTGGCTGACTTCTTCCACCCTCCTCCAGTTACAGTTGCTTGGAGGAAGCTTGATGTGACATTACGACCGATAACCGATCTGGACTGGCTGACTTCTTCCCACCACCTCCTCCAGTTACAGTTGCTTGGAGGAAGCTTGAGATGAAATGTCACATCAGAGAGTTCATCGATGATGCGAAATGGCCCAAAGCGTTGGTGAACCTGAGTTGAACTGGATTGATTATCCACGACCCGATAACGATCTGGACTGGCCGACTTCTTCCACACCTCCCTCCAGTTACAGTGCTTGGAGGAAGCTTGAGATGAAACGTCACAATAACCGTCTGGACTAGCTGACTTCTTCCACCACCTCCTCCAGTTACAGTTGCTTGGAGGAAGCTTGAGATGAAATGTCACATCAGAGAGTTCATCGATGATGCGAAATGGCCCAAAGCGTTGGTGAACCTGAGTTGAACTGGATTGATTATCCACGACCGATAACCGATCTGGACTGGCCGACTTCTTCCACCACCTCCTCCAGTTACAGTTGCTTGGAGGAAGCTTGAGATGAAACGTCACATCAGAGAGTTTGTCGATGATGCGAAATGGCCCAAAGCGTTGATAGTCCAGCTTGTCACAGGGACGGAAATGGCCCAAGCGTTGATAGTCCAGCTTGTCACAGGGACGTGTGGTTGGCCAATGACGCCGGAGAGCCACACTTGGTCACCAATTGTGAATGCTGGAGGAGAGGACGGAACGATCAACAGCTTGTTGTTGCAAGTCCCGAGCAAGGAAAGATGGATCTGGTTGGCGGGATCTGGACTGGCTGACTTCTTCCCACCACCTCCTCCAGTTACAGTTGCTTGGAGGAAGCTTGAGATGAAACGTCACATTAGAGAGTTCATCGATGTGCGAAATGGCCCAAAGCGTTGGTGAACCTGAGTTGGACTGGATCGATTATCCACGACGATAACCGATCTGGACTGGCCGACTTCTTCCACCACCTCCTCCAGTTACAGTTGCTTGGAGGAAGCTTGAGATGAAACGTCACATCAAAGAGTTTGTCGATGATGCGAAATGGCCCAAAGCGTTGATAGTCCAGCTTGTCACAGGGACGGAAATGGCCCAAAGCGTTGATAGTCCAGCTTGTCACAGGGACGTGTGGTTGGCCAATGACGCCAGAGGAGCCACACTTGGTCACCAATTGTAAATGTTGGAGGAGAGGAACGGGAACGATCAACAGCTTGTTGTTGCAAGTCCCGAGCAAGGAAGATGGATCTGGTTGGCGGAAGCTTGAGATGAAACGTCACATCAGAGAGTTTGTCGATGATGCGAAATGGCCCAAAGCGTTGATGTCCAGCTTGTCACAGGGACGGAAATGGCCCAAAGCGTTGATAGTCCAGCTTGTCACAGGGACGGAATGGCCCAAGCGTTGATAGTCCAGCTTGTCACAGGGACGTGTGGTTGGCCAATGACGCCGGAGGAGCCACACTTGGTCACCAATTGTGAATGCTGGAGGAGAGGAACGGGAACGATCACAGCTTGTTGTTGCAAATCCCGAGCGCGTTGAAGATGATGCTGCACTTCTTCATGGACCTGTGGAGATGCTCAACACGATCATCGGCAGCAGTGGTGAGGCCAGGAACCACGGGCAAGCTGTAGGACCAGCGAGGATGAACACCAGAGAACACGAAAAATGGCGACACACCTATGGATGAGTGTGCCGTGTTGTTGTACGCGAACTCGGCAGCAGGAAGGAGATCGACCCAATCATCTTGCAGATGAGAAATGAAACACCGGAGATATTGTTCCAGAGTCTGAATCGTGCGCTCCGATTGTCCATCTGTTTCAGGATGATGTGCAGTAGACAGCTTCCCGGTGATACGTAGCCGATCTAGGAATCTCCGCCAGAATGCCGAAGTGAACTGGGGACCTCGATCGTGACAAGTTCATCAGGAAGACCATGAAGACGGAACACCTCCCGGTACACCAGATCTGCAGCATCAGGACCCGAACATGTCTTGTTGCAGGGAACAAAGTGCGCCATCTTAGAGAACCGATCAACAATGACTAGGACAGCATCAAACCCTCTAGAAGGCGGTAAATCCGTGAGGAAATCCATGGTGATGGATGACCATGGCCGCTGAGCAATAGGAAGAGGCTGTAGTAGTCCAACCGGTCGATGACGAGGAAGCTTTGTACGCTGGCACGTGTCACAAGATCGCACAAATCTCTCAACATACACGCGAAGCCGAGGCCACCAGAACACCCGTTGTACCAGCTCGATCGTCTTTCGAATGCCAAAATGTCCTGCAGCTGTGTTGTCATGGCAGTGTTGGACAGCTCGCAACCTCAGTTCTCCGTCCGGAACATAGATTTGGATGTGGTGGTACAGCAACCCATTATGAAGATGGAAAGCAGCATAATCTCGTAGTTGTGACCCTGAAGACAATGGCTGAACTCGTCGAACATGTGCAAGGACATCACGAGCAAACTCGTCTTGAGGGAGATTTTCTCGGATTAGATCCAAAAATGAAGTGTCAACTGGAGCAGAAGAACGGGAAAGCGCGTTTACCAACAACTGGTCGGAGCTCAGGATGACTTGTTCTTGTTGATCAAATCGGATTTCACCTGGTACTGGAGCTAGGTAACTGCGACGAGATAAGGCATCTGCTTTGCCATTTAGACGACCGGGACGATGAATAATCTCGTATCGGAAGGGACAAAGACTGTGCCCATCGCCTGACGTCGATTGAGAACTCGTGCTGTTGCCCAGTACTGGAGGTTCTTGTGATCACAATACACCTTAACCACATGCGGGGAACCTTCAAGGAATCTGCGCCACTCCTCAAAGGCATCGACGATCGCCAGCAGCTCCTTGTTGTAGACATCGTAGTTGATCTCAGGTGCAGTGAACTTGCGGGAATGGAAAGCAATGGGATGGAGAAGATGATCTGGACCTTCCTGGGACAACACTCCACCAATGGCGAAGTCAGAGGCATCAGCTTCCACGAAATATGGCTTCGCAGGGTCAGGATGGATAAGAACAGGTGCCGAGGTGAACGCCTTCTTTAGGAACTCGAACGCCTCCTCAGCCTCAGAGGACCAGACAAATGGAACATCCTTGCCAGTCAACTTCGTCAATGGCAATGCAATCTTGGAGAAATCCCGAACGAAACGTCGATAGAAGTTCGCAAACCCGAGGAAACATCGAACATCACGAACATTTGATGGTCTCTCCCACTCCAATACAGTCCGGACTTTTGCAGGATCCATGTGAACACCTTCAGCTGAAATGATGTACCCCAGGAACTCGACAGACTGCTGACTGAAAGAGCACTTCTCCAACTTGGCAAACAAGTGGTGCTTCCGGAGCCTCTCCAAGACTAACCGTACATGCCGTTCGTGTTCTTCTCGAGTCTTGGAAAATATCAGGATGTCGTCTAGGTACATGATGACAAACAAATCCAAGAAGTCCCAGAAAATATCGTTAGCCATGTGCTGGAACACAGCAGGTGCATTTGTCAGGCCGAACGGCATTACTACGTACTCGAAATGTCCGTAGCGTGTACGGAAAGCTGTTTTCCACTCGTCCCCTTCTCGAATTCGGATGAGATTGTACGCTCCTCTTAAATCGATCTTTGTGAAGTACCGGGCACCAGAAAGACGTTCGAGCATGTCGGAGAGAGCGGGAGAGGATACTTGTTTGGAATGGTGACCTTATTCAGATCTCGGTAGTCCACCACGAGCCGGAGACTTCCATCCTTCTTGGAAACAAAGAATACTGGAGCACCAGCCGGTGATCGCGAATGACGGATAAATCCGGTGACAAGATTCTCCTCAATGTATTTCCTCAATGTCTCCAACTCTTTGGTGAGAGACCGTAAATGGGACCGGAGGACGGCTGCTTACCCTCAACGAGATCGATAGGACAGTCGTACTCACGGTGTGGTGGCAAGGCAGAAGCTTTCTTTTTGTCGAAGACGTTGCGAAATCGGCATACTGCTTTGGTAAGGCAGGAGGAACAGAAACATCCTTAGCAGAGCAGGGATAGACTTTGATCGCGAACACGGATGCTGGGTCATGTCGGCTATCTTTCTTGAACTGCTTCAAGGTGATATGCGAGACTCGAAGTGGAGGAGGAACTGGAACAGGATCGGAATCAAAGAGTGTGGCTGGAGTTGAAACAGCTGGGAAACTGTTCATGAAACGTTCTCTCCAACCAGGATCCACCAACTCGATCCACGGCAAACCAAGGATAATCGTAGAGTCTGGAATAGAAACAACACTGAAGGAGATGTTGCACAGCACCACAAGCAACGACCTCAACGAACTCCGTGTCATTTGTTACCGCTCCAGATTTGATATCTCGTCCATCAACGACCCGTACAGAACCAGGAGTCTTCAAAGGATGTAGACGGATCCCGTGCCTGACAGCAAAATTCTTGTCGATGAAATTTGCGTTCGCTCCGCTATCCACCAAAGCTTTACCAGAGAACTCCACCTCTGGTGTCTTCAGCTGCACCGGAACATGGAACGGCTTGCACACCTTCGTGGATGGAATGGATCCAAGATGAGGAAGGGAAGATGTTATGAGTGAAGAGCCTTGAGGAACATGAGTTGTTCCACGGCAATCCAGCCGGACGGCTCCTATTCGGGCTGGATCTTCTCGTTTCCCGCAGCACAGCAAGGGCCACTTCACGAGCTTGTTTTGGACGTCGATGACAATTCTCCAACTTGTGGTACGGGTCCCCAGTACAAACAAAGCTTGTACTGAATCCGCTTCTGACGTTCTTGGCAAAAGCTTGCCTCGGCGTGATCGCCCTAATTCCGGGATGGTTCTACTGAGGAAGATGATGAATCAGCAGATGAGGGAACAGGACTGCAGAAATGGAAGAAGACGGCACCAAGAAGAAAGAAGGATGCCGACGTTTTGTTTCGCTCGATCAACCGGTTGTCACAACGAATTGCCAACTCGATCATGCTGGTGAGGGTTTCGGAACCGCAAAATTCAGCAACATGTCTTTGACCTCGTCCTGCAACCCCGACCGAAAAACCTCCTTGAGAGCACGATCTCCCCATGTGACATCACAAGCAAGAAGTTGAAACTTCGATGCGTACTCTACTACCGACATACCCCCTTGGTGAAGCTGACGGAGTTTGGTGATGGCAGCACTCTCACGATCCACGTCACTGAACATCGCCGTGAACCGTTCCACAAACTCGTCAAAATTCCCAAGGATCGGATCATTGTTCTCCAGCAAGGCTGAGAACCATGAAAGAGCAGAACCAGAAAGCAGCGACCCGATCAATCCAACCTTAATGGGTTCTGTGTGTAGCGCCTCGGCTGCATCACAATCGCAGACGAACTTGATTGAGAAAACCTCGGAACTTCGATCGGGTACCATGAACTTTTCGGGCATGCTGATCTTCGGCTCTGGAGAATTCGCACGCTGTCGGAGCTGATCATTCTCAGGTGTAGTTGTTCGAGTTGCTGCTGGAGGGCAGCAACTTGCTCATGAAGAGCATGCTCGGACATGATGAGTCAAAGAAGAAAAATCAAAAAGAAAAAGAAAAAAATAGAAAGAAAAAGAAAAGAAAAAATCGAAAAGAAAATTGAAAAGAAAAAGAAAGAAAATGGGATCGATGACAAGCGGAAACAGAAGCTTGTCACTATCAGAATCATTCAAACTGTCACGACCTTGTGCAAAGGGCGAAACCTTTAGAACAAGGGTGGAACCTTGAAAGGAGGAGATTGTATTCAAGAAAGAAATGAATACAAAATGAAACACAAGGCCGAAGACTGGTGTTGAATGATTCTGAGAAACCTGGAACTGGAACCCTGTTTATATATCTGAGGTCCTGAGATTGTATGGTCCACAACTGTCTGGAATGTGTGATCCACAACTGGTCTGGAATGTGTGGTCACAACTGGTCTGGAACATGCGTATGAATATACGCCTTGCTGTTGATGGTGTAGTTCAACATCCAGGATCATACAGATTAGTTGGTTAACACATGTGTGTTTTAGCTAAAAGGTCTTGGGTTCAAGTCCTGTGAAAGGCAAAAAATAACCTTTACAATTGCTGTCATTGTAAAAATGATAAGTTATTTTGGTTATTTTTTGCCTTTCATAGGACTTGAACCCGAGACCTTTTGACTACACACATGTGTTAACCAACTGGTCCGTATGATCCTAAATGCTGAACTACACCATCAACAGCAAGGCGTATATTCATACGCATGTTCCAGACCAGTTGTGGACCACACATTCCAGACCAGTTATGAATCACACATTCCAGATCAGTTGTGGATCACACATTCCAGATCAGTTGTGGACCATACAATTCTCAGGACCTCAGATATATAAGCAGGGTTCCAATTCCAGTTTCTTAAAATCATTAACACCAGTCTTCGGCCTGGTGTTTCATTTTGTATTCATTTTTTCTTGAATATAATCTCCTCCTTTCAAGGTTCCACCCTTGTTTTAAAGGTTTCGCCCTTTGCACAAGGTCGTGACAATCATCAAACCTTGAGTAAAAAAAAAGTCTCACTTTTTAATATTCTAAAGGATTGAAGATATATACTTTGTATGTTCTTTAAGTGCCCACATTTACGACCATAATGCAGAGTTAAGAAATCGACTTTTAAATAACCGTATTCAACTTCAAGATGAAGTCAATATTGAAAATCAACACCAACTTTAAATCCCACTAGATATCGACTCTTTAAAGAGGTACATGCACTTAAACCTCCAAATGAATATCCGACTATTTCTAACTCATCAACACCTCCAAACATAACCTATTGAATTTGTGTGTGAGCATGCATACTTTACCTCGTTGCTAGAAGCTAAGAACCAGTAAAACAAATCTAAAGCTTTCATGGAATTTCCTTACTTAGTTGATAAGTAAAGTGGAGAATCTTAATTAATTCTCTTGTTAACTAAGGAATCACCCTTGTTTAAGAGCTTATCCTTATATTACAAACAACATTACATATTTCCAACTCAAAGAGTTAAAAATGCACAAGTGTGCCCCAAACACCTTCAATATGTAAGTCCTCCTATACTTAATAAATAAAATGAAAATGTAAACGTATATTTCCTATATGTATATATTTCTGGTAAATCACACCAGCTATCATGCCATAGCTCCTTAAATTCAAGAGTTATATAAGGTGCCATGAACGTGGCTTTCAAATTAATTTTAGAACCCTTATGTGATCCCTTAGAAACTTGGTAAAAAAAACATGTCACCTGAAATCTCACGCCCTCAGTTGGACAAATACACAAATGTGTCCTTGTTTGGTTATGGGGTATGTCCCATTTTTGGAATAGCCTACCCTTACTTAGGAGGTCTTATTAAAGTGCACATTTTAAGGGTTAAAGGCTGAGGCATATCTTCAGCCTCCTCCTCACATCAAGTTAAGAGTAACACTTTGTTGTCTGAAAATTGAGGCGGCACAACATAGGGTTGTGCATTTACAACATAAACTAAAACTTGCACCAGTAGAAGAATAACGAATTCAATCATGAACAAACCTAGGAACTCTCATTTCCAATGGGAATATACTTGATGAGTTTAATTTAAGAACCCTTAAACCCTAACCCGAAGGGTTTAGGGTTAGATCAACCCTAAAACCGAACTCACCAAAACTAAAAAATAATCCAACTGAGACATGGAATATGAGGATCAAAATTTTAAATAGTAAATGCTACTTTAGCCTAAAGTTTCTCAAGGTATTTAGAGACAATAGCCAGACTACCCCTAAACACATAACTACACTAAATGGAGTTGTTTCTTATAACAACTTATATACTTATCAATATGGTTTGGTATGTAATAATAATTAATATCAAAAGTAAAGAGTAATTGTATTAATAATGTATTTTAACTCTCAAACTAATTAAAATAAAATATCTCTATATCACCAAGAAATGTGAACTTCAAAGATAAAAATATTAACTTAAATGCACAATGGAAAGCACGTTCCACCCATTTTTATAATGTTGTTTCCTAAACTAAATATTAAATTAAATTTATTATGCTTTATAAAATTACATTTTAATAATGTTGCTTCATGATTTTCTTGGATCTAATAACCAAATGAAAATGTAAAACATTTACACTAGATTTATTATATTTTATAAAATTATAGTTAATTAGGATAAATCACTTATTATTCAAACCATCTAAACATTTATGTTTTTAACTTCTTAATTTTAAATTTATAAGAACCAGCTTGAATTTAATAAGTTTTAGCGACCCCAATGTATCTTATTCAAATTTATAATTTATTATTCCCATAGTAACCATGTTTTATCACAGCAAGTGGATTGAATAGTTTTATCAAAATTGCCAGTTTTTTTTCATAAGATTTGATAATTTTCTGTTGTGGTTCATAGCATACAAAAGCTCATGTAGCTGGTTTTTATTGCTGTTTACAATGTAACTCGTGCAAAAACCCTAAACCCTTTCCATCGGACCCCACCTTAGCCTTTAACATACATTCAATTTTTAATTTTTAATTTACATTTTTATACATACAGAAACTATTTAAGAAGATTTTTCCAGATAAACTATGTATTTTCAATTGAATTTTTTTTCAAGAAAATTCCTTTGAAAAGAGAATTACATAAAAGCTTAGACTGAGGACTTGAGGTAAGTGAGGCCACACATACCACAGTAGTGTCGGTCGTGGTGAGCAGCCATGAAAGTACCTGCCCCACAACCGGGATTAGGGCACTCCTTGCGAAGCCTGTTCACCTTTCCCGTCTCCTCCATGTTGTAGCACTGCACACCTAGCTTGACACTCTTGTGTTGGTGCTTCATCTTCTTGGCCTCGGTGTATTTCCTCTTCTTCATCTTGTTATTACCTTTGCCGCCGCGCAGCCTGAGTACGAGATGGAGCGTGGAGTCCTTCTGTATGTTGTAGTCAGCCAGGGTACGACCGTCCTCGAGCTGCTTGCCGGCAAAGATGAGGCGCTGCTGGTCAGACGGGATGCCTTCCTTCTCTTGGATTTTAGACTTAACGTTCCCAACGGTGTCGGACGACTCTACCTCGGTTGTGATTGTCTTGCCTGTTAGCGTCTTGACGAAGATCTGCATGGCTCCGGACTCTTCCTTCGTTGCCTTGCCTTGACCCCTAAAAACCCTAACGCTTGCCAGCTTTATATACCAGTGGTAACGACTGGTTACCTTTTTTAAAAGGTAATACTCTATTCTATATTCATATTATTATTATATTATTAATTATTACGAAGTATCAATATGTCCAGAATATATGATTTTTCAATAGTGTATATGAAGAGATGTTCACTTTACATAGGACTATGTGTGTGAAATATGCTATTATATATATTAAGAATTAAAAGCTTTCGTACGTGGCACGCAAAGAACATAAATAAGTTAATATATATAAGAATCTCTGAGTTACTACTATTTAAATAACACATCAGTGGAGCTTGTAATTCAAACAATATGTGTGTTTGTAAATAGTTTTTAATAATGTATATGAAACATTTCAGTGTCATTTTTATAGTTTTACCGTTGTCATTTTACAAGAATTATCATTCAAACTTTTATTTTTAAATGATTTTTTCTTTTTAAATACCTCCGTTCATCTTCTATAATAAAAAAATTCAATTTATTAATTATTTGCATGAGTTCTATGTTATTGATTTGAAGTCTCCAACTATTATTATTATTATTAACTGCATAACATTTCTGCTTTTCTATATAGGCAGTTGCGTCTGTGTGTTTGTGTGACACTTGTGTGTATCTGTGTAACTTGCATATCTTTATAATTAGAATATTTTCAATTATAAATATTCCCTGTATTTGATATTGTTTAGTTGGCTATGTTTGACTGGTTAGTTTTGATTTAATAATACTTACTGGATTTGTTTACAGAATTCCTTGCGCGTGCTCATACATGAATATACTAATAAAGATCAACATCATGTATGCACAGTGAGCGTGCATTCACACACATTACCTGCCAAGTTTTGATCCTTACTCCATTTGCTGCTCGAACCAGCACAGCATGCACAATAGACTCAGATCCATCTCTTCTAAGACTACGTACACAACATTAATGTAATATTTTTGAATAAAATGAATTATTCTAAACCATAAATATTCTTTAAAATAAAGTTTATATTATTAGATATTTACTTTGTATTCAGTGATAAATAAAACTAAGTAAAGAAGAACTTCCTCTTGCTCCTGCCCAGGCCTGTTAAATTACACCTTCGGCTTCAGCATCCAATTCCAGCATCAACATTTTAAAAATGTTATTATTACTACCAAGTAGAGCTGATAAGAGAAGGGTCGGTTTCGTTAATCTTTTTGTAAGAATCCCTTCTTTGTTCTGTATCCAAACTTATCCATGAGTATCTTGAATATACCTGCATTGCCTCTTTCAATTACTACAGAAGGACTGTTCTACCATCTAAGTCTTCTTCAAGTATGCCCACCTAACTTCCATAAGATTAAATTTACAATGTCAACAAGTGGCTCGATGAAGACTTGTCTCTCCGTGTCATCAAACCCTTACAATGTCCAGCTGACCAGAAATAGCAGCCGCATGAAGTACTGTGTTACCTCCACTATCCTTCTCACATATCACACGCTTTGTGTCTTTGCCAAGCAATACTTCGAGAACATCTAGATGTAGAACATTTATGCTGTATTTGTGTTTTTGCTGGATTGCATCTGATAGCAATTGAAAGAGGCAATGTGAGTATCTTCAAAATACCCATAGATAAGATTGGTGAAAGAACAGAAAAAGAGATTCTTAAGAAAGATAAACAAAACCAGACCCTTCTTCATGCAGCGGTACTTGGTAACAATAATAACATTTTAAACAATGTTAATGCTGAAATTGGGTGCTCAGGCTGAGGGTGTAATTCGATGGACAAATAATAACGATGACAACCCTCTTCACCTTGCTGTAGGAGCAATGTCTAAGTTCGGGCCATCTCTAGTAGTAATTGGAATAGTCTATAACATATTCTACTGAATGTTTATTTAAGTATGAGATCAAGGTTCTAAAGATGCTAAGAGAAACTCCACAATGCTAACACTACCGTCCTTAGCAGCTGTACAAAGGATTGTCTTTCTCACTTATTTCATAGTCATGGCTCATCCTCGACATTATCTCCCTAAAAACTTCTAAATCCCCACTTGCAGCAGCCCCTATGAAGAACTATTCTACTAAACTTATCTGTTGGCTTGATTGCCCCAATTTAAACAGGAAGATCTCGATAGAATTACCAAGTTCACTCTGAAAATCACATCTTCTAATTGATCCTCCAGGAAGTCAACTAAATAACTAAGCAAGATGAAAACTATTGTTAACTATGATTATATGAACCACCTTATTTATAACACTCCAAATCTAAACTTCAAAGGCAGTGTTGAATGTCCAAATCTGAACGTCAAGGCATTTCACCCTTTTTTTTTTTCTTAAAGGCTAGTTTCCCTTTTCTTAAAGGCTGAGCTTCTCTTTTTTAAAGCTTTTCTTTTGTTTAATAAGAAGCTTAAATTTATAATCAACGCTTTAAAGATGGATATATAGTACACCCACTTAATAATCATGTAGTTTATATTAATGCTATCATTATTACATGAATATTCTTAACATTTAAAATCTTAGGTATAAAGATTACACATACACATACACACATGTATGATATTGCTGAATATCTATTCCGCAATATATAGCTTTCTGCTGCATTTTAGGCAGATTTTTATTTTTTATTTTTATTATTATTTTTTAAATTATTTGACCGGTAATGCCCTCGCACACACATAGACATACATATAGTAAATATTATGTGCAATCTACATAAACAGACGTATTTCATTTTTCCTTTTTTTTATATAGTAATGCAGATGTTTTAATAAGACATAATATATGTATATATGTAAGTTTACATAAACATGTAAATATGGTAAGGTTTGCTAATTTTACCTAAACATATACTTACACATATATTATATTTTACATATATTTCTTATTACTAAAAGCTGAACTACCACTTACAGGTTAAGACAAACTATATATGTATGTACATATGTATGAAATAAGAATTAATAATTTTCTCATTACGATGGCGACGACGGTATGGTTTACTTTTCCATCTATAGGTTCTGTAACTTTAATAGTTGTATATATTGTTCTTTGCTAGTTGTTCTCTTACGAAACTGTTTAATTTGATATATCCGTGAATTTCCCGTGTTTATGCAGTAATTTATTTTAAAGTATATATGAATAGTGAAAATGCATTAAAATTAACATACTAAACATTACTTTTTCACATTTACATCTATTATTATCAGCTAATGAGGATCATTTCTTAGTTCTTAAACAAAAGAAGTTCTTGCAGACGGAATGAGTTCTTCACGCCCCCCCAGCACTTGAACTTGAAGGCTACCGAGATGGATATTCTAAATAAATATAAATACTTAAACAATAGTTTACAGGAATATGCTATCTCATGGAATAAACCATTAAAACTTCAAGTATATGGTATTATTATTTCAGGCATACAATTAATTTTATTATGCATTTAAAGTTTTAATTAAGATTGTTTAAGAAGATTTACAGATTAATTATGTATTTTCTAATGAATTTATTTCACATAAAAGACTTAGACTGAGGACGGGAGGTAAGTGAGGCCACACTTACCACAGTAGTGTCGCAGCCATGAAAGTACCTTCCCCACAACCGAGATTAGAGCACTCCTTCGAAGCCTGTTCACCTTTCCGGTCTCCTCCATGTTGTAGCACTGCAGCACACCGAGCTTGACACTCTTGTGTTTGTGCTTCTTCTCGTTGGCCTCGGTGTATTTCCTCTTCTTCATTTTGTTAATGCCTTGGCCATCATGCAGCCTGAGTACTATGGAGCGTGGACTCCTTCTGTATGTTGTAGTCGGGTACGACCGTCCTGGGGCTGTTTGCCGGCAAAGATGAGGTGCTGCTGGTCGGACAGGATGCCTTCCTTCTCTTGAATCTTAGACTTAACGTTCTCAACAGTGTCGGCCGACTCTACCTCGGTATTGATTGTCTTGCCTGTTAAAGATCTGCATGACTCTGGACTCTTCCTTCCTTGACTTGCCTTGACTTCTAAGAACCCTAAGCCTTGGCCACTTTATATACCAGTCACAACGAGCCAAACATCGTGGTTTTTTTAAAATGTGTGGTTTTTGACTATATTATCTTATGTGGCATATTTTGAAAGCGACTTTTGTAAATAAGTTATGGTTTTTTACCATGGTTTTGTGCTTGATTGTGGTTTTTGAAAACGGTTTATTTTACAGTTGCGGCTTTTGCATGTCACATTGTCACTTTTAAAGTAAAATATAAATGAGGTAGTGATATATGGCAATAGAATTGTGGACCATTCTGACTTTCACAATTAATCATTAGACTAACTAACCAACATTAGGATGTTGTTCACTATCAAATACTGACTATTTGAACTTGCCTTTGATTCTTTAACCTTGATAATCTTCTATATGTCTGTTGTATAAATGACCATTGCAAATTACATGCCTTGTAACTCAACCACTTCATCCATTTCAATTTAAATATCTTATAACTTCTCTTTACTTTGTATATTAATTATTGTTACTTATTATATTACGTTGATGAACCTTTTTATTTTGTAGTTACCTACTATACTATACTGATGGACCTTGAATACAGTAATAAACATGCCTGCTTAATGCACTTTGTATTAGTTCATAAACTAAACTCCACACATAATGTACATACATAAATATGCACATATATAATAATTAAATATATTATAAATTAAGTAAAAGAGAATATGGACACATTGACTTATCTTTACCTCCTTTTCACCAACATTTCCATCAAATATATTATTAATTACAAGTTCTTTCTATATTATATAAGAAAACTTTGAAAAAAAAACAAACAAACATATTTTTGTTATTAAGATAGTTCCTTAAAAGCTTATATTATACCTCATCTTCATAGAAGTATATATTAATGAAACCAAGAAAGAATCTTATATAAAGTGTATTTTCAACCATTACATAGTTCTTTACATAAAAATGTTTAAAAAATAAAAGTCAAAAAATGAACTTGTACCCCCTCACACATCTTTCTATTATTTTTCATTTTAAAATTAATGAGACAAAGAAAAAAGAAATAAAAATTTGATAATATATATATATTTTTAATTTTATTAACCAATTTAAATTTACATTGTAAATTTTTCTTTACAAATTTAAAATGTCGCATCAACAATTTAATATTGATTATAATGTGGTTATGATTTTGATTTATTAGTAATTAGCTGTTTGTTGAAGAGTAATTAAATTGATGATATGAAAATTTAAAATCTATATTAATTAACATCATTAATATTGCACATTTTAAATTAATTTAAAGATTACACTACATTTTCTTCATCTGGCTTGTAATATAGTTTTTATTATAACCATGTGTTTATTACAATAAACCACCAAGCTCTTTCTTTTTGTTAATGTAAATATTTATTTATTTTATTATATTTATTGTTTCATTTATTTTAAATATATCTAGAGAATTCTCTATTTATTTTATACAATAAGATTCAATGATTACAAAAGAGGTTTGACCTAATAAGATTGATAATTATAAAAAAGGCTCAACCTTAAATTTCAATATAAATGTTCGATTCAAAATTTTTAGGATTTCTTTATTTTTTATTTTAAGGATGCTTTTTATCATAGTTTAACTTTGTTCTCGAGATTTAAGTTTAAAATGATAATGCTAGAGTTTTAATTAGAGGGCTAACACGTGGATGCCAATTAAATATTTGGTGTTAACACCTTATATGAGCAATGTTAAGTTTTATAATATAACTCTTAGATCTTGACCCCAGATGCCTAAATAGGCCTAAGATTTAAGGTGGTACCTTAAGAGGATAAGCTGAGTAAACTTTAAGATCTTACCCCAAAAGACTTAGTCATGCTCATGCCTTAACCCTATTAAAGAGACGTGCCTTGCATATACCCTTATAGCCAAAGCATCGTGACTTACCCCTTGAGAAATCACTCTCATCAGGGAGTACAACCCCTTTAAGGCGTTAAGAGGTACCTTGAACCATGATTAACCTATAAGGGTTTGAGTGACCGAGTTATAACTTAGACCTAAGGCTATGTTTGAAGAACCTTGAGCGCACAACTTCGAAAGTGCCTTATAAAAGGGCTCTTACAACCCTTAGATTCCAAGGAGAACACCCCTTAGCCAAGTGTGTCATTACACACTCAATTACGAGACCTAACCCCTTGAGTCATTGCCCAAGGCTTAGCACCATAATATGAACACAAACATATTTATTTGCTAAGTATAACCCTTGGCATTGAACTCGTGAGATAACCCCAAAGAGTGTGCCTTAGGCGTTGTGAGTATAACCTTCATGACATTGCGACATTGTCTCCTAAAATGTGGGCTTAACCCTTAGATTCAAGAGTTACACACAAGGTGTCATAAACGTGGCTCTCAAATGCCAACTCTAGGACCCCTATGTGATTCATCAGGAACTTGATAAATAAAACTTGTCAGCCAAAATCTCTACCCTTGTTGTCTAGAAGTTGAAGCGGCATAATTGAGGGTTGTGTCATGATAACACAAGCTAGAGCTTGTACAAGTAGAAGAATACGAGCTTAGTCATGAATGAACCTAGAAATTCTCACTACAATAACAGAATAACAAGTTTAGTGATGAATGAACCCAAAAACTCTCATTACATGTATTACTTAATATATGTGACAGAAACCCCCCCCTTTATTTTTTTGTTTTGTAAAGTAGACTAGCACAAATCTCATTCCCAATGGAAATATACTTGGTGAGTTTAACTTAACGACCCATTGACCCTTAAACTAGGGTTAGGTGAATCCTAAGCATATCTAGCATGTCAAACTCATTGAAATTAACTAATAACTCAATTAAGACACAAAAACAAGGGTAAGAATTTTCTAGAAAATAAGTGCTACATTCGCTTAGAGTTTATTGAGGTATCTAGGGACAATTACCCCTAAACACCTAAGTGCAGTAAGAGGGACTATTTTTCATTACATTTAGAGCTTGTCAACATAGTTCGATAGGTAATAACAATCAACATCCAAAGTAAAGAA
This sequence comes from Selaginella tamariscina, assembly GCA_003024785.1. NCBI lineage: Eukaryota > Viridiplantae > Streptophyta > Lycopodiopsida > Selaginellales > Selaginellaceae > Selaginella > Selaginella tamariscina. Next base: position 3,937 of record PUQB01000331.1, on the reverse strand, counting down.
GAGTCATAATAAAAATTATTTCTTCGTATTTGAAAATGTCAATGTCCTCATTGACGTCCAACTCCAAGACTAGATAATGTTAAAGAAAATTAACTAAAACTAACATATCACTTTATGCGGAATTAGTAAAAAGTTCACACAAAATTCATTACCCCTTTTGCATTACACGAAACTAAGTACTTCAGAATTGTCTTTTAATGAGTCATATACTCAACTGTTAGAGGCACCACCTGCGACATGAAGGCACCTAGAGACCCTTTACACATCGGTAGAGTTTGTCACTCAATACAAATAACATAATTATTAATTTCTTTACTAAACTAGAATGAGGTTAATGTTGACTAAGTTAATTAGAAATAAAGCCTTAGTTTATTCTTTCACTTAAAACATACTTAACGACTCTATGTCAAGTACATAACAAGCAATTTGAGTCAATCTCAGATGCTTAACTCAACATCTTCACGTTTCTTTGATATTTAATGGTTTCATATTATCATCATATGTTATAGTATTATAGCCTCACATTTCTGCATCTTTCGATGTTTTTCATTACCCCTTGCGTAAGGGTTTGCTATTATACTTATTCCTGATTACTGTATATAGCTATATCAAACTAGGTATGAAAACATTTATCGGATCAAACTCTTTTCCGATATGAAAGTATTATTTCCAAAACCTTGTTCTTTGTAACATATCAATATGTTAGCGATCATGCATGGTTATACACATGTATACAACAAGGTTATGCCAACCTAAAAATAGGTGTGTCATTAATATAAATTCATTCCCATTGAGTATCAAATTTAGGTCAAACCTGTGACCATGTTGCACTACCATTTGTCTTTCACAACTGGCTTTATACTCTTTCAAAATACTAACCAATTTAAAGGGGCATATATAAGCTAACATACCTTTCTAACAAATTAATGTGAAATTAGGAAACTCAACCTATATCTAGTGCCTCAACTAGTGATCTTAGATATATCATGTGTCTCAATTGATTCATTCTTATTATACTCATTCCCCAAAGAGCACAACAACTAGGTTGATTCAATAATTCTTAACTCCTTAGCTCACTAAGTTTAAATACTAAATTTTAAAACTTTATTTTCATAATAAGAGTCTAATATTGCACACCTTTGTAAAATTTTCAACACTTAAATTAATTATGTAAACATTTTTCCCAAAGTTATATCGAAGTATAACTTCTTTACTAATTTAAGCAATTAGTGTTTTATTAAACACCTAATCCCTATTCCATAATAATTGCAAAATTTCAATATTAATGCTCTTAATTTATTGAAAATGCAAGAACTGTAATGTGGACATTGGACTTAATTGATACGAATGAACTTTAACTTGAGATGAAAACATAATAATACTTTTAATATTTTGAACTAATGTTCAGGATTGAAAGGAATCATGAATTAATGTTTTGTTCATTTAACTGATTTAATAAAATATCAACCTTCACATTAATGTTATCATGACACTAAAGTGTCATATTAACTTCACATTTCAATTATAACTCATAATTTAATTAAACTCCTCAAACATGAGTAAAAATTTAATTCAATACATTGAACTAATATATGCCACTCCTTCTAGACACTTAACAAATCCCACAAAGTACTACATTACTCCCCAAACAATATATTGAAAAATTAACTTAAAAATCGTGTTAAGTTAAAACATTAAAGTACTACCTTATTAAAGTGTTACACTCAAATTCCCTCATTTTAAATCTTTCTATCTTATGATTATGGTCACCTCATGTGATCATAATTAAGTCTTAATATTGAGTGTTCCAATCTCAAAAGTTAATATATATTAAATTATACTTGCCAAGTCATTTATAATTGATTTTAAAAAGATTATCACAATTACTTTCAAAGTCTAAAGTATAAATATTTTAACAGATGAGGTGATAAGAAACTTCATATTTTGAATTGGATATTGAACCATACGTTAAGAATTTTGAATCATGATCATTAAGAAGTGACACCATCTTTCTAAGTTTAGTTTAGCTACTCGATAATGTACTCTCACGAATATTAAATCAAATTCAAGGAACATCATCAAACCTTGAGTAAAAAAAAAGTCTCACTTTTAATATTTAAAGGATTGAATATATATACTTTGTATGTTCTTTAAGTGCCCACATTTTTAATATAATGCAGAGTTAAGAAATCGACTTTTAAATAACCGTATTCAACTTCAAGATGAAGTCAATATTGAAAATCAACACCAACTTTAAATCCCACCAGATATCGACTCTTTAAAGAGGTACATGCACTTAAACCTCCAAATGAATATCCGACTATTTCTAACTCATCAACACCTCCAAACATAACCTATTGAATTTGTGTGTGAGCATGCATACTTTCTCGTTGCTAGAAGCTAAGAACCAGTAAAACAAATCTAAAGCTTTCATGGAATTTCCTTACTTAGTTGATAAGTAAAGTGGAGAATCTTAATTAATTCTCTTGTTAACTAAGGAATCACCCTTGTTTAAGAGCTTATCCTTATATTACAAACAACATTACATATTTCCAACTAAAGAGTTAAAAATGCACAAGTGTGCCCCAAACACCTTCATATGTAAGTCCTCCTATACTTAATAAATAAATGAAAATGTAAACGTATATTTCCTATATGTATATATTTCTGGTAAATCACACCAGCTATCATGCCATAGCTCCTTAAATTCAAGAGTTATATAAGGTGCCATGAACGTGGCTTTCAAATATCAATTTTAGAACCCTTATGTGATCCCTTAGAAACTTGGTAAAAAAAACATGTCACCTGAAATCTCACGCCCTCAGTTGGACAAATACACAAATGTGTCCTTGTTTGGTTATGGGGTATGTCCCATTTTTGGATAGCCTACCCTTACTTAGGAGGTCTTATTAAAGTGCACATTTTAAGGGTTAAAGGCTGAGGCATATCTTCAGCCTCCTCCTCCACATCAAGTTAAGAGTAACACTTTGTTGAAATTGAGGCGGCACAACATAGGGTTGTGCATTTACAACATAAACTAAAACTTGCACCAGTAGAAGAATAACGAATTCAATCATGAACAAACCTAGGAACTCTCATTTCCAATGGGAATATACTTGATGAGTTTAATTTAAGAACCCTTAAACCCTAACCCGGGGTTTAGGGTTAGTTAGTTATCAACCCTAAAACCGAACTCACCAAAACTAAAAAATAATCCAACTGAGACATGGAATATGAGGATCAAAATTTTTAAATAGTAAATGCTACTTTAGCCTAAAGTTTCTCAAGGTATTTAGAGACAACTAGCCAGACTACCCCTAAACACATAACCACTAAATGGAGTTGTTTCTTATAACAACTTATACTTATCAATATGGTTTGGTATGTAATAATAATAATCAAAAAGTAAAGAGTAATTGTATTAATAATGTATTTTAACTCTCAAACTAATTAAAATAAAATATCTCTATATACCAAGAAATGTGAACTTCAAAGATAAAAATATTAACTTAAATGCACAATGGAAAGCACGTTCCACCCATTTTTATAATGTTGTTTTCCTAAACTAAATATTAAATTAAATTTATTATGCTTTATAAAATTATATTTTAATAATGTTGCTTCATGATTTTCTTGGATCTAATAACCAAATGAAAATGTAAAACATTTACACTAGATTTATTATATTTTATAAAATTATAGTTAATTAGGATAAATCACTTATTATTCAAACCATCTAAACATTTATGTTTTTAACTTCTTAATTTTAAATTTATAAGAACCAGCTTGAATTTAATAAGTTTTAGCGACCCCAATGTATCTTATTCAAATTTATAATTTATTATTCCCATAGTAACCATGTTTTATCACAGCAAGTGGATTGAATAGTTTTATCAAAATTGCCAGTTTTTTTCATAAGATTTGATAATTTTCTATT